>CABPRJ010000975.1:0-108520 GCA_902439185.1 Cinara cedri | reverse complement strand
TTTTTTTTTTTTTTTTTTTTTTTCTATAATGGCGTTCACTTTTTGCGAGAACTCTCGCGCGTAAACGACATTGCGGGACGAAGTGGCGTATCCGCCGTCATTACATATTATTATTATTATTATTATTATATCGTATGTACACACAAGTCTCGAGTTTGCCGCCCACTCGTCGACCAAAACCGATAAGTCCGCGCACGGCGAATACATATATATTTATATATACACACGCGCGCGCGCGTTCTTATAAACATTATCGCTGTTCGCGAGTCGGAGTGACTTAAAAATGCATTAGCGCGGCGATATGAAAAAGACATTAGGGGGCTCAGACCTTCCTGTTTCGCCAAATCCCAAAGCTCATATATATACGAGTGTATACCGCATATTATTATTGAATAGTTACAACGTATACCGCCGCCATCGCGGCTGATAACGCGCACACGAATGAACTGCGCGCTATTACGGCGATATTATACGCTTGCACCGGCATCACATCGCGCGCACATAATAGTACAATCGTAGGTATCTACACTGCAGTCGTATTATACTGTTGGGTTTCCGAAATCGTGTTTTACTGCGCGTTAATGTATAATATTATGGCATACGCTGCACGTTTGTTGCCTAACAATTATGATTGTCTTAATATAGGTATATCTTACAAAAAAAAAAAAAAAAAAAAAAAAACACGAAACATAGTTGGTTAGCGAATACCCGTTCCGACACGACTATAATACACACGTAACATGTCAATTCTCACGCGAATAACAAATTGAACATTTAGGCATACAGATTTCCTTCCTGCTACCAGTAGATAGCACGTTCGGTAGAACATGTAAGAAATATTACGTCCGTTTTTAGTGCGAGCTCTGTTAATACTCGACGAGTACTGATTTCAATAACACAGGTTGTCTATACTCTATATTATAGATAATAATAGGTTATAAATCAGTGGTCGAAAACTGGGTGCTGCGGCACACTGGTGTTCCACGGTTTTTTAAATTTTTTTCCTATAAATTGTAACAGACCACCGGTTACGGTTATCCGCACATCAAGTATGAAGTCGTGTAACTCATTAGTTCTAATTTTGTGCAAAAAAAATTAAACAATGATCGAAAAAATAAAAAACGGTGACAATGTCGCGAAGAGCGAAGTGTACCGCGGTCGAAAAAAGTTTGAAAACCCCTGTAACAGATAATAGTGGCAGTGCATTACAGAAACTCGATTTACAGGTTCTGTATAACAATTATTTCTTCAAATTGGTTTATTTCGGTTTATTTCTGTTCGTGTAAGCACTTGCATGTGCATGTGCATAGTATGTACATTCAATTTACCATTTATTGTATTAAATGCATATTCACTAATCCACTATTGTTTGCGCGACACTCGTTAGGTCCTACAGTTTTTTTTTTTTTTTCGGTTACGTCTTTTAAATCCTCGTTGTCCGGGTCGGGTGCATAATACTGTTATACAGAAAAGAAGGTATTTTGCTCTCCAATCGCGATTATCGTTTACTACGTCTCGTCTCGTTGAAAATTCCCGGGCTCGCCACAGACTACGGCGGGTTGTATCGTTTTGTGCGTACACGGCGTACGGTTTAACGGTGTAAAAACGTAAATTTCTGCCTCGTCACGTCATCGCCGCGTGTTAATTACCCGCGGCCATTGTACGCGAGGTAATCGTTTTTAATTGTCCGTAATTCGGTTGTTCAGAACGGACGACAAAACGGAACGATAATCCGGAGCGCCGGGTACGCGAAGGCCGGATGGATACGGGGGCGAGTTCGAACGTGGAGTGAGAAAGACGCTGACGCGCGCGTAATTCAATGTACCTGTAACGGACCCAACGTTCGAATAGGACTTGGAGAAAAAACGTTTGAAATAAATCAAACTCCAACTTGAATTTATAAATAATGCACATTTTCCACACAAAAAAAAATACGGGTCCAATAAATAAATTCACAAAAAGTAATACAAGTCCAAATAATTCAATTCATCGAAAAATATTCCAAGCCCAATTTAATTTCACACACAAAAATATTGCATATATTATTATTATTACTATTCTATTTATTTTATTTTTTTTTTTTTTTAAGTTACTTCATCATTATAATATTTTTTTGTACATCGTTTTTGTGTACTGTTACGCTTCTTCTTCCGCGTTGTATTATTATATTTTCATTGTTAACTACTTCAATTATCTCGAATGGGCCTAACCATAATGATTCTAATTTATTTTTACGTGCGTTATCTTTTAACAATACTAGGTCCTTTATGTGTATATCAATCAAATTTTCTTTTCATATCGTATCTATCTTCTGACATTTTCTTTTTCGTAATTAATTTATCTCTACCGATTTTATGTGACTTGTACACTAGTGTGTAGGGTTCTCGTCACTATTTGCTCGAATTTTCGTTAAATTATTTTCATTTTTAATGCCTAAATTATGTAATAAATCTGTGTGAATATTTTTATTATCTGTGCGAGTATTATTTTTATTCGCACCATGTTCATATTTATATTAGTACCGACTTTATCTGGAAATATTAATTTACCATTTACTGTATCCATTAACACTTTTGTTTCTGCCACAAATAATCTTCCTAATATCCCATCTCTCGATATAGGCAAACTGTTCTTAACAAAATTAAATTCAATATTAAATACTATTTACCAGTTATTTTTACCGGTATTATTATCATACCTGAAGTTTCTACAGTTCCTTCATTTATACCTTTTAAGCATATTTTCTTATTTTCATTTACCGAAATTTCCTTTTTCATGCATCCTATCCTAATTAAATTAACTTCAATCGCCGTGTCTACAAGTAAATCAATTTCCCCTGTTTTACTTGCGGCTGTTTCGCATTTTACGCGATTATTATTTATTGGAGACACAATGTGGAAACATTGTCCGTTACGTCTGCGGATAATTGACCGATCGAACGCACCCCGCGAGTTGCGTCCGATTCCTGCCCGTTTCCCGGTTCATTGAAACTATTATAGTAAATATTTTGCCCTTGGTTCCTACGACCGTCAATTATTTTTCTATAACATTCTTCGACTTTATGTCCGGTTTTATTACAATACGTGCAATTCAAAGAACGATTATTTTCGTTATTGTTATCGTTAGTTGGCGGACGGGTAATAGTATTATTGCGATTATTATCATAGTTTGCTGGTTGGCGATTATAATTATTATTTTGGTTAAAATTATTATTCGATGTCGAGGTCGGTGGTCGGTTATTATTATTGTTCATATTTGGTGGATGATCATTGTTAAAATTTGACCGTCGGATATTTCTACATTGGTTCGCGATACGATTGCCATTGCAGTGGAAACAACGTATGGAGGTTGGTCTATTATTATTCGTGTTATTATCTCGGTAACAATTATTTTGATTTTGATTTGATCTAAAATTTGGATTAAAATTGTTAAAATTATTGCCATTGTCATTACCATTATTATTTCGCGAAAAATTTCCGCGGTTTTCATTACGATAATTATTATTGAAATGTTGACGATTTCCTTGTTCGGTACCTATCTCGATTTCTTCGGATAAGACCAATTGCTTACCTTGTTCGAAAGTTGTTGGATTCCTAGCCTTAACTATAGTTCTAATTGAATTTAATAATCCACGTATATATGCCTGTAAAGTTTGATCCCTTAAAGCATCTCGCAAAACTTATGCATCCCTTCGGCTTTACTTAAGGTGGTAATATTACGTAACTTATAAAATATATTTTCAACTTTTCTACTATATTCTTTTACATTCTACCCATTACGCATTTTTATGTTATTTAATTATACATGTAACGCTGAAGCCGCATACTGGCCTTCAAACGCTTCTCTCGAATATCATTTTATAAGACTCCATTTTACTCACATCTCGATTTCTAATTACTCTACGAACGTCACCTGAAATTCCAGTTACTATATATTTCGTTATATAGAGTACCTGTTTCGGATCCACTGCTCCAATTGCGATTTCACACGCATCGATAAAATTATCTACATCTTTCTCTTCCTTACAGATAGGTATAAATTTTCTTGTTTCTTCCCATTGCAAATTTATTTCTGTTGCCATTTTATCTTTTCTCTTCGATTCAAATTCTAACTGGGTATGTTCTGTCGTCAACTGACTACGGGTGATTATTTTTCTCTGGGATTCTCGATCGACTGGTGATTCTCTATCACTTCCACTTTGGACTTTTAATTCTCTTATATTCCTTTTAATTTTCCTATGGACACTTAATACTTTTTTAATCAATTCTTCTCTTTTATTCGGGACTATTAATTCTTTCTTAATCAATTTCTTACTTTTACTTTGAACATTCAATTCGATTTTAATTAATTCTTCACGTTTTAATTTACTCTTATCTTCTTTTAAACTACCGGTTTTCTTTGTCAAAGGAATAATTAAATCCAAAAGAGACGATTCCTTTTCACCACGATCTGGATTCATAAACTCCCAATTATATCAATAAAATCATTAACCTTTCCTAGGCTTACGAAAATTCTTCCGCGATTACTAAATAAAATATTTCCCATAAAACATATAAATACGACCCGTAAATAAATAGACTTCTACAAATAATCCCCAAAATATCTCATAAAAATTCCAATATTTACTCAAATAAACTTCAATTAATAATCCCCAAATTACTTCGTACAAATTCCAATGTACTACAATACTAATTAATCCCAATAATTCTTCAAAATACAACATAAACTCACAGTAGGGCGGCGATGTTGTTGGCTCCGGTGTTAGCTGTACGGTGGTCCTGATTGATTACCTTCCGCGACGTTGAATACTTTTTGAAGTTCAAACAATTTTGAACAATTTTTTTTCGAAATTTTTAGATCGCGTCCTTAACGTAAATCCTACCGACTTCGCCAAATTTTGTAACGGGCCCAACGTAGGAATAGGACCTGGAGGAAAAATGTTTGAAATAAATCAAACTCCATTTTGAGTTTATAAATAAATTATTTTTTCCACACAAAATACATACTACAAGTCCAATAAATAAATTCACGAAAATAATACAAATCCGAATAATTCAATTCACAAATATCGAAAAATATTAAATAAATCAGAGTGACGCGAAATTGCTCTCATTTGATCGTGGTGGACTCGTCCGATTAGACGATGTTTCGGGCTCCAAGGGACCCCCCCCTCTCTCTCTCTCCCGCGACCCGTCGTCCGCTGTGCGGCTATCTACATTATTTCGTTGGCGGAAATTTGTACACTGTATGGAATCTAAATATCGCTCATCGGTTTGCGCGTTTTATCATAAATATTACAAGGTCGTCCTACGACCCCTAGGCCCACTCATAACGTTATTTTTATTCGTTTAGAACACACTAGTGTCGCGGGTCCATGAGCCGAAACAATATTTCGGTGGTGTACGCTTTACGAGCCTACCGCACCGGGTAGGTATTCGGTTTCGTGCGCGGTGTGCATTAACGTATACGGCTCGCACGCGTCTCTTGCGGAAGCCGGGTGTGGGCACGTAACATACCCAATAATAACAAGAGCGTGACGCGTTTGACGTTTAAAAGGGCGGAAACGCGAAAGCGATCGGATCGAGTGCAATAAGAAAGTTGTTATTATATTGATATATTGTGTACGCGACACGCGCAATTCACTTGTATCGATCAGACCGTCCGATAACGTTTTCTATACGGCGTACTGTTTTACAGTAAGCCTTATAGATTAAAAAAAAAAAAGAAAAAGTCTAATTGTGCCGACGGGTATTTCGGGAGGCGAGTCGGAAAGGAGGTTATCATATTATAGAGTAATCATATTTTAATTCAACGATAGTGCAGGGCGTATAGCGAACATCGATTTTTATAGTTATTATTATTATATAGTATATTATTAGTAGACGTGCTAACACAGAAATCGACAAAAATCCTACAACGGATTGCCAGTTGTTCCTATTTATTAAAAATAAAAATCACGAAATTTCCTCTCCCGGTGCGCCCAATCAAATAAAATAAAAAAATTGTACAAGTTGTCAAAGACGCGCAAAATAAACACATTCCATCGCAGTAAAACACATGCGCAAATATACACTAAGAGAGTAACTGATTACTGCTGATGGGTATGTCACTGTTTTAGGTGAAATATTAGACGAACCGATACTAACGATTGTTGACGAAACACGGTTCAGGTTAGGTTAAACGCGTTTTAAAATACCGTGGTTTTTACGGTTTTCGCCGAAATTGTAGGGGAGTTTCACGCGTCTTCCGTGGAGTCATAAAATCACGTTATTAGATCATAAATCATCGATCACAGAATCATATAACTGCACATTCCGTAAGAACCCGAAACGTCCACTATACACATTATTACATGGAGGGTCTAGCGCGAAAACCCGGTGTCCCCTGTTTTTTCGAAATCATGTTTTTACATTTTTTTTGATACAGGAAAACTTTGTCTACAGTTTGATACAATATCCAGATAAATCCGTCCGTTAAATTGGCTAATACCGTACAAAATGAGATGCCTGGTATTCTGATTCCGGTGCAATAACCGGCAATCCCCGGAGATAAGTTGACGTACATTTAAATCTATTTTTTACGATTTTCATTATTCACTTTTTTTGTACCTGCTGTGCAATTTCAAAATATAGAGGTACCCGGTTCACGCGCTGGACCGTCAGTTGTATAGGCTTAAATATGACCGAATTCGGTGTTTCGACGCCCGGAACGCACCGCACGGCTATTCGCCCGGTCGGAGGAGGCACGGGTGTGAACTGTGCGATATTCGCGAGTACCGGACGGGCGTTCGTTTGCGAGTTCCGTCGAAAGGTCCGCCGCGTATAGACTCGTAATCCGGTTAAAGATACGGGCAGGGGAGCGGGGGGGGGCCCGGGTAAAGGGGCCTGCGGTCGAGAAACTCCGGGCCCCGAACGAACGGCAAAACGAAACCCGAGGCAGCGGCGACACGAACCGTTTTCCCGAGAGTCGTTCGGCGCGTCGTGTTTCGGGTCTCGTCCGACTCGATAAACGTGCGGACCGCAACGGTATCGCATACGAATACCGCGCGTTACCCGAGAACGATCGCGACGCGCTCGCGATGATACGCGACGGCTGCACGCGCGCACGGGGACCGCGCCGCGGCGCCGGTATAAACTCGCCGCGCGTAATTTCGTCCCGCGGGGGTCACGCGCGCAACGCCGTAACGGGGCGACGATAACGCGACCGGGGAGCGCGGCACAATATCGGTACATAATTTTATTATCGCAGTTACTCGCGCGGCGCACGTCCCCCCTCCCCCCCACTCCCCACCGCCGTACGCCTCCCGGGGCGATCGTATAACGGATTTATACCGGCGGCAACGCGACGGGCTAATGTCGGTAAGTATCGCGGTCGTCGCACGGCGTTATTTGCCGCGGCGGTAATGGTATTGCGCGGTGTTTTATCGCGTTCCGGACGCACATTATTGTCGTCATTACCGTGACGCGCGGTCCCGCGCGACGGATTATACGGGGCGGCCGGCCTCGATTCCGGGCACCGGACGCGATCGGTCACCGACGCTCACCGACGCGGACCAAAACGGCGGGGCCGCGAACGGCGCGCGCGAGTTTTCGCGCGCTCGCGCGCCCCCCCTTCCACCCGTATGTGCGCGGCGCGTGCGGTGACCGGACGTGGCCCGCGATTCGACGTCTCGCATATAAAAATTATCGCCCGCGGACGAGATTAGTTTCGGACCCCGTGCCTCGCGGCTAAAGAAAAACGCGTCTGCCATTGTTACTGCCGGTGGCGCCCCACCGAATCCACGGCGCGAGACATTGTTGCGCACCGCACAACGGGCGCGTTTCGAACCGCCCGGTTACCGCGGTTCGGCGGTTGCGTGTCCGTGAACCGCACGCGCATGGTTCCCATCCCGAAAAGGTCGGTAGACAAAAACCGACCGCACGCTTCATCGGCCGGCCGGTGGGTACGCTGTACAGCCGGACACGCCGCACATAGTTTATAGTTGGGTGAAACTGTGTACGCTCGTGTCCCGCGCACCGACGCCCTATTGCGTTTACGATTTTCGCGCCGTACGTACAAAAGCCTATCTTATCGCCGGTTGATAAGTATGCTCGAACCGTCGGTCGCCGGCCGAGCTATGATTAAATTAGATTGGTATTTCGTTTGAACTCGACAATAAATTGATGACGAACATTCGACCGAAACGAAAGCAAGTTGGTTAACGGGCACGTTTTAATATCGGTAACACGTCATTTATTGTTGTTGTATTGCGTTTAATTTTAGGAAGAATTTTCGACGGACAGCGATCGTTTAAAATGTCTAAAAAATAAAAACACCGCCGCTTGTTTAAAATGTTGATAATTTTTTTCGTTCGATTTCATATTGATTATGTTTCGTACCAATATCTAACCACGTTTATTATTAAGATACAATTATAATATTTGATATTTTATTGTATACATTTTTAGATTGTGTATCAATAAATAATAGATTATCCGTAATTATTATAAAACGTGCGGCGTTTGGATATAAAAATTTCAAAAAAAATATGCGGTTTTAACGTACTGAACGCGCGCGGTTTACGGTTTCGTCGCGTCTGTCGGCGAACACGGTGTCCCGGCGTTATTGTGTACTGCAACGGTCGTAATACCATCGGCAACTGAACGCGCTCGTCGACAACCGCCGGGGGTCCGTCGGGGTCCGCGAAAGGTTGAAAACCGCAGAAACGTACGTGCCACTGTCTCCGGTCCGGTCGCAGGCGAAACGCCCCGCACGGCAAACGGTACACCGAAAACCGGATCGGACGATACGGCGCCTGCGCATTCGGCTCGAACGGCGGACGGAAAATAACACTGTAAACGGCCGGGACGACCGGAGGTGCCGATAATTGTACCGTTGTCGGTGTCGAGGGCCGGTACCTATTATTATTGTTGTTATTATTACACGGAGAGATAACGTCGTTTTAGCGGAAAACCGGCGGCGGCCGCGGCCTTTTTACGCGTAACTGCACGGCGGCGACGCGTAGATACGCGAACGGTCCCCGCGTCCCAACCCCACCGTAGCCCGCGGCGGCGGGCGGCCAAGGCGTTTTGAACGATCGTTCTGTCTCGTGCAGCGGCGTACACACGCGCGGCTATTAGCCGCACGCCCGCCATCGCCCGTACGCGTACATGCCGACGACTTTCCGATAATTAATCCGCTTCAGCTGTCCCGCGACCATTCATCACTCCGGCGGCGGCGAAAAAGTTCTCGCGCACCGACAGGAGCCGCGCCGCGGTTATTATTGTACCGCCACCGCCGCGCCGTGTAATACGCGCGTGCGACGCCGCCCGTGACTTTGCCGCGGCGACGGTGGCGGACGATGGCACGGGGCGATTATTAAAAGCCGCTCAATCTATTGGCACGCGAGCGCGGCGGCGGAGCAGTCGCGCCCGTTCCGCCGCCGCCGTCGCCCGCGACTTTCAGCCGTACCGTCGGCGGGCGGCCTCGCGACCCGGGCCGATCGGACGCGCGGACGGGGCGCGTTTACACGGGACGGGGTCGACTCACGGTTTTGGCATTTACGGGAGATGGTCTTTCGGTTTTTCCAGAGCCGTTTTCTCAATAGTCGGGAAAAATATGTACGGAAAACGGGAAAGTTTACGGCGGCAGTAACACCACGATTTCGTTGTTTTCGATTCTTAAAAAACGACATAAACTCGACGTCTCTTGTCATTTTTTTGATTTTCCCTTAATTTTCATAATGATATCTCGGAAAAACCGAAATATTGTTCGGGTGTTGTTTTCCTACGAGAATTCTCGTTTCGGATTTCGAGAGTAGCGTCTTTTCTGAAGGACAATTGCGTCTGATTGCTGTTAAAAAAAAAAAAACATTCCGTCGTTTTTAAATTATCCGTGCAATTGTCTGTAATAATTAAGGAAAACCGGGGAAAAACGGAAAAGTCGATGGCATTATAAATTCCATTAGTTTCGTTCGCAAATTAGATTAAAAATAATCACAGCCTTGAAATTTGAACAGAGTTTTTATGTTGGCATTTTTTAGACGTGGTTGAAAAAATTTTGATGACAATTTTTGAGTTATTCATTAGGTATTTAACATTTTCGAGTTTTTTACTTTTTATTTTACTTTTTGTAGATAAAATTATTAACATTATTAATATAAAAAGTAATCCTTGGAGTTTTAACGCAAGCTTCGTAGTACCTTATACTTTGCGGTAAAAAAAAAATTGAGCGTAATCCTGCTAAATTTTTGTTTATAAGCGTTTTCAATTCAAATCTTGACGAATTTCGTAGGTATAAATACGGCATTTCAAAATATATATTCAGAATCATATTTTTTTCAGTAATAGTTCATCGTTGCGTACAGATATAAAATTTAAAGACCTTTATGTATCCTACCTTCCTAACTTTTCATCCACAACGGTAGCACACCCATCAGCAGTATCGGCTTTTTTTTTTTGTTTTTTGCGTTATCGCATCAAACACGGAGAGGAACAAATGTATTTCCAAATCGTTTGTGAAATAAAGCGTTTATTTTATACTACCCGTACAGAAACAATCTATACTTCCGGTACTCGTGTCGTCGAGTACGTATTGTGTTTATACGTGCCCGCAACATGTACCCACTTGAAAATTTCCCTTCGTATCGGTCCGCTAGCTGCCTCGCGCCGTTATCGGAGTACGATTGAAAAAAAAAAAATAAGTACACTCGTAAACCGTTATCACGTCATAATGGCAATTCAAGTTAATCGTGAAAACACCTAAAATTCACTAATAGTCGCTTGCACCTGAATCAGATATATAGACGTAAAACTTGTTTAGCCTCCAATTCCACAGTTGGTGAGATGTTCATAACAAAAAATACAAATTGTTTTTATCGCGTATTAATTTAAATTAATTTAGTTATTATTAAAATTAAATATAACAAATAAATGCATTATTTATTATTATATATCATTTCGAAATTTCGATAAGAATTTCTTAATAACATTTTCAGGGTTTTAACGAATTTGATCATAAGTTCTGATATAAAATCGATGACGACCAAAACATATGTTTTCACATGAATCGAAACCAAAATCGAATATAAACATCGAACTTTTCAATCGGCTACACGCAATGGGAAACATATTTCGGAAATTATACCCCCACGTTTAGAAAATGTTCATACTAACACAAAATCGATGTTCACAAAAACCGGCGGTGGATCCCATTTTGTCGACGTTTTTTTTTTTCTGATTTTCCCCATTATTAGAAAAAGTACAAAAAATTTTGCACTAACAGAATGCAAAATGTTACAACATACTCCTATATATTAAAGTTTATGATTGAAACGAGTCTGCTAGTCGAAAATTTGTTCACACATAAAAAAAAAAAACGCCACCCATACGGTGGCGTTTTTTTGATGTGTTTATGATTGCGTTATATACTCATCATAAAGAGTAAGCCGAATAATAATAATAAAAAAACAAAAATGTACTCAGAAACACCGGGGAAAAGAATCTGCATATCGGAAGGAGAACGAGAGACGGATAAAAATACATAATGTAACCGTGTACAGTATTGCATGTGGTGAAAGACGGTCAAGATATTCGATAGCGCGGCGGAGAGGGAGAGGAACAAAAAGGAAAAGTCGAATTCCCTCGGCTGATCACGTGCCGATATTATTTAAATTTAGAAGTTGTATCGGGGTGACCGGAAAAAAAAAAAAAAATAAAAAAAAAATAGGACGCGTGATATAACGCAGAGAAGACAGTTGATTTAGAGTTATAAAATATACACGCATAAATAGGTCCGAAACGATGTATAATAAAACCGAATCGGTTTCAAAAAGATACACGTAAGCGCAGCTGTCCGAAAAACCAGAATAGCGCTGTACACAAACACGGGCCAATAAATCAACCCCCGGTTTTCGGTTCGAATGTTTACGTCGCTCGTAAAATTGACCGCCGCGAGTGGTGCTATCGATTTACAATTCCAATGGCCGTGCGTTATAACAAGAAGACACACATAAATTACATTCGGCCACGGTGTCTAAAACCTTGGCTTAAAAGCATTAAAACACGATTCTAATTTTCGAGAGCGGATTGTATGTAATGTGGTACACATTAAAGGGTTTACGACGTCGAGTTTACTTGTTAAGTCCGTGTTATTTCGTATCCCCCGTCCCTCTGTCCCCGATTAAAAATGTAACCGGTTCGAAATTGTCGTTGTTCGATTACGCGGGTCGGCGCTATAACGATTTAATGTTATAAATAACGCAGTGTATAATAATATATAACAAGTACGAGTGGTCGTATATTAATTACGATTAGGTACGCTCGGAGTCCGAAATGACCGAAGTTTTGGTGAAAAAAACGATCGGTAATTCGTGACGGACGGACCTAATCTTTAGGGCTGTGGGGGATTCAAGGGTGGCCGAGAGGGCCCGCCCCCCCCCAGACAGTTAGTCAATCTAACCAACAAGTGTATTATGCTTGTAGTTGTAATAATACGAATTAATAATGATTATAAATCGTCGTTCAAATTGCGGTTAGAACAATTATTACGATATTCGATAACGTTTACGATTGTAAAATTATCTATGATTTATATTTAATGTTCATTGTTCAAAATTAATTTGAAAAACGTTGGCCCACCCCAAAAAAAAAAAAATTCTATATCCGTCGTTGGTTTAGGGGCCGGTATTACTGCCATCGTCGGTTATGTCACGGTAAGTATTCAACGAACCGCAAGAAAAAAAAAACCAGTAATATTACCAACTCTGGTGAACACTGTTATTGACTGCTATATGTATCGGTTACCGGTCGTTAATGTGACTGACGCTGATCACGGTGACATGTGGCGGACCGTTAAAGCATCCGATTGGCTGACTTGTGTTTTTTTTTTTTTACGATTATCATTGTTTTGCTATTCCTATCGAAAATAATAATTTGCCGAAACAAACGAATCTAACCTAACAATATGTTATTAAGGTAAACGTAAATTAACAAAAAATAATAATAATAAAAAATATAAGGTTAGCTGTTTCATTTACAAAAATTTGATGTTCCTCCAAAGGCGCGCACTTTGGTATTATATTTTCATCGAATAGGTGGCTTTTTTAAATAAATATGATTTCACTATTTTTTTCTTGCACGTCTCGCTGCTGTGACTCGTATTTAATTAATCAAAACGATGAGTTACTGAAATGAACGCTAAACCGATTATTACAATACCATATTATTGTGGTACACAAATAATTATGATAACGGGCCGTAAATATCTTAATCCCGGTTATTTAGATAACCGGAGCGTTAGCAGACCGTAACGTAACCGGAGTTATAATCAATGGTTGTATTATTAAACCTTATATTATTGTATATTAATTAATTGATTAATATTTTAATCACTTATCGTTTTATACGGCTGGTTAGCCGATGAGATAAAATTAGAAGGTCGAGGCGGCGCAGTGTTTCGATTGGTCCGTGTCCATGTTATTTAAAAAAAAAATTAAAAAAAACTATTAAAAACAACGCCCACATTATTATAATTATCGTTTATTTTGATTTTTAAAATATCGATGTGTATGGCGTATGTAAAACGATTTAATTAAAAACTTTACGCTCTCTCTCTCTCTCTCTCTCGAAAATATAATTTATTATTATATACAAAAATCGTTTAAATTTTTAATTATTTCATCGTTAACTCGTTAAAATATTAACATCCCCTATTGTCGACGAACCGCTTTTATACAAGTCATACGGTTGACAATATTCTTATACGTGGGTATAAACATGGGTTGTATAATAATAATAATACAATATGGTTATGACATATACATTGTTATACACGCAATATGAATTTATCAAATTTGTTGTTATTTTAATAATAACATTGTTGAAAAAAAAAAAATGTAAAAATCACCGTTGAATATATCGAAACACGAAACACAACTATACAAAATTAAAGGTTTTACATAATATTATCTTAACCCATAGAAAAAGTTTGTAAGAAAAAGAACGTATGTAAATTATGATATAATAATATATATACTTGTGTATAATGTTAGACATGGTGTAAATATGAGTGTTACATAAATATTTCCGCGTTGGCATTACATTAGATTCTGAGCAAAGTGATGAACGTAAAATTATAATATGTATCGGAAAATATAGAACCATTAGAAATATAAAGTATAGAGTAATCAGGGGCGTAACCAGGGAGGATGTAATAACCCCCTCTATTGTTGTTTTTTAACTATTGATATAAGATCAAGAAGGTTATAGATCCCTAAACCTTGTAACTAAAAAAAAAAATAAGATAATTATCGTGGCTTTTTCACTTGTAGCATCGTCATGTATACGGTAATCTGCGCATAAATCGAAAAATTAAACCAAAGTATCGATATTCGTTGTGATTTTTATTTTTTTTTTTTTTTTTTCAATAATGAAAATTTAAAATATTAAGTACCGCTAAATGGTGATCTAGCGAAAAATCCTCATCTTTTGAAATATAGCATGGAAAAATCTAATGGTTTTTTGCTAGTCAAATAAATGCTTTCCGTGAAAAAACAACACAACTTTATTAAACTAATCTGCAGTGAGCCGAGTAGGTACAAGACTTTTTCGCTACACTCAGAATTTAAAACTCGCCACGGATATATATTACTGTAAATAGGCGTGATTGCAAAATGTACATAGTCAAAATCTACGCGGAACAAAACTGGTTATTTTATTAAAATATTATTGAATTGCGCGAAAACGAAAGCACGTATATGGACAGTATTATCATCCTAGATTTCCGTTCCGGCATTTATATTACGACGAAAAACGGCTAGTGGAAACCCCTTGTGAGCGTTATATTTGTTATTGTTGGTGTACCGTATGACCAGTCACGTATTTTTGGGGGGTAGGGGTGGGGATTATAGAGATGCCGGACCGTATCCCCATAACCCTATAATTTATTTTCTTTCTGTTGTGCTACATTATTTTATTGCCGCATTTATCTTACAAATATAAAAATGAGCCAGTATACCTAATCGTAGCTGTATATATAAGTATATACCACGAAATTATTAAAAACACGGTTGTACAACTCCTGTGTATTACCTACTGGTACCTAAAGACTAACCTAACCTGACCAATATGTATAGTGTATAAATACAATTTTGTATCGTCTCCGTCCATACATTCAATTACTTCACAGACAATATATAATGGATAATCAGATTTTTCAACGGGTTGAGAGCAAAAGAAAAAACGAATACCCAAAATTACATATTCGTCTGCAATTAACGCTAATTTTTTTGATTACATTTAAAAATATATTACATATTTAATCAATGTAAAATTAAAATAAATTATATCCGTGGGATTTTAATAAAAATATTAAAAAATATTAAAGTGTTCAATATTTAATAAATGTTAAATAATACAAAAAGAATACAGTTGTTTTTTTTCTAATTATATATAAAATATTACACACAGATATAATTGACAAATAACGGGACTTAACAGTGCATTATATCTTTTCAAATGTGTATTAATGTTAAAATAATGATAAAACGTGTTGACTAAAATTCGGTATTCGGTAAATGAATAAGTGGGCCGGTATTTTTCTATTTTTCCGGACCGAAATCTCTTCCCGATCCACCCTTGACTATACATGACGAGCACAGAGTATACAAGTAAGTGAAATAAAAGGGTCGTTTCGGGGAAACTGTTAGCCTGATCAAAACTAATCGCGGAGGGGTTCATTTTTCATTTTTCTCAACCGTACAAGGATACGTAATTTACATAAAAAAAAAAAAAAATAAAAAAATAAAAATAAAGTTAATTTCCCACGTGTAAATAACAGTTGAACGGTAATAATGGGCGCGAACCCCTCGAGTTCCAAAGAATACCGACTATATTACACTATAATACACGAATAGTCACTTATATTGTGTATGTACCTAATTAAATTCGATTAATAATAATCGTTAAAAAAAAAAAAAAAAAAAAAAAAAAAAAACAACTTAATTTGTCTCACTTGTAAATCCAACTGTGCCCCTCTCGGCCCCTCCCCCGCCGTGAATAATTTCTATATCAGTCCCTGGGGTAGGGGATGAGGGACGCGGGTAATTTGGAAAACACCATAACCGCCGCCGCGCCGGTAGTAAAGGGCGTTCACATGCACAAAATAATATCCTCGCGAAAACCGTGCCGCGGCAACGGCAGTCACACCCGGGTCAAAGCGGTTCGATCGATCGTCCCACCCGTCCACACCGCCGGCGCCGCCGCCGTAGTCGTCGGCGGTGCTTTGCCGGGGTACCGCCCCTCCGCCACCGCCGCTGCCGCTCGACCTAACCTCTTCTTCTTCCGTTGTCTATTTCTCAACCCAAACATCCACACACACACACACACACACACACACACAACCAGTCAGACTCCCCTCCCACCTCTCAAAACCGCGTGCGAACACTTCTCCTCCCGCTTCCGTTCATCCCCGAAAACAACCGAAAAGCTACCAGACCGGCAAAGATATCCCGCGTTTTTAGTGGAAAGCTGCTGCTGTCCGTGTCGTAGTGGTAGGGAGGAATGAAGGCGAGCGTGAAGGTCGTGCACTATGGGGCGGTGAGAGAGGGAGAGAGAAATATACGTCAAAGACGACGGTGCGAAGAGATCTCGGTCGAGGGAGAAATAGGGAGGGGTGTCGACGACGGGTACAATACGTTCTTTCGGAGTTGGGTAAAATATATATGAAAAAAAAAAATACACTGAATAAACAAACGACTTCGTTTGTATAAAGACGACAAATCGTCGATAACAATGTGTCAAAATCATCTCGGAACTACGCCATAGAATAACCTTGTTGAAAAAGGATTTATTCGCGCTGAGAATTATAAAAAAATAATAATAATAATAAATTCTCTACACGTTCCGACAAATCAACTACAAATTATTTAATCGAATAAAACCGTTAATGAAGTCTATTTAAAAATACGTATACTCCTCTTTTGTGTGTATACATCGTTTGAATAATCAGAACATGTATAATAATATTACGTGGATAAATATTTTAATTTAAGTGTTTTATGAATATTCATTTTAATGTACCTATATAGAGAGGAAATAAATGTATTTACTTGTATAATCAAATATAAATAATAATATTATTTTTTGAATCGCAATCGTTTAAAATAAACTAATAGAAAAACTTAGATAAACTAGAAACTAAATTATAAATAGATAAACTAAGTTAAAAATAAAACAAAAACTATAAAGTCGTAAATTGAGTAACGTTTAAATGAGAAAAAAAATGGTTAACTTGATCTCCGGGTAAAAATTAAATACTCTAGTTTCAACGATTAGATAACATTGTTTTTTATATATTTTCAAATTATTCCTGAAATTTGAATAAACTCTACTGGGTAGATTCAGTTTTGGCACCAGAAATTTACGATTTCAGTTGAATACATCAGCGCACAATATTGTAACTGCAATCTAATTTTCAGGATATTTTGCTTATGCGCAAGAATTAAAAAACCACTAAAAAACCGCGATTTCTGAGGTAGTATTAAAATAAATTTTGTTGTCCCCCTGTGATTTAAATCGGTGTGTACACTAGAGACGTGTATTATTATTGTGTCATTGTGGCCATTAGGCGTCTGAAATATATCGGTATACCAATAAAAACTGGTAATTGGTAATTAACATCGTAATATTTTAATTATCGGCCCGGAAAAATTAATCATTTTGCAAAGTAGTGTCAATTATTGATGCTAATATATTCGTGAGCATGGGCGATTCGTAAATTATTGGCATTAAACGTATTATGCTACCTGGGGTGTACTATTATTCTGAAGCGGTTTCCCGTCGAGATACTTACAAACACCGTCATCGTCGTGTTTTACCGTTGATAAAAAATGTAACGACCCTCCTCTCTGCCGCTCGTCGCACATTACGATGAATAACGCTGGTGTATAATATTTTATTACTCTTACGTTTTATTTTTTATTTTGAATCGAGTCAGTTTTATTATTCTTCTGTCCAAACCGTAAAATACGCGGTACAGATTTATAGTTACAACAGTAGTTGCAGTAGTGATGATTCTCGAGTAAAACGCCCTATTTTATCCGCTGATTAATCGACGACCGCGGCAGTTCCTCTAAAACAAAGACGTTACAGCGGGACTTATCTAAAATCGCATCTACTTAAAATATTTGTGGAGAAAAAACATAGACCAATCCCGAAATTACGTGGGTTTCTATTAACGTTAATTTCTTTAATTACCTACGTTTAAAAATACTATCCACTCACTTAATCAATAAAATATGAAATTAAACCACACTCATCATAAAGTAACATGAACAACATAAAACGGTTATAGTAAAAAATTATAAAATACAAACAATGAAAGGGTCACGGACCCCGTAGTTCCCTTTGGCTACGCCACTGATTCAACTTTGTTCAGCTGACGAAATCCAATATAGTCATCGCCTCTTATAGAACAACTCCGTGGCAGATCTCCTGACAATCAAATGGCACTGCGTGCTTTTAAGAAAAAACCGACACAGGTTTTCGTAACTGTTCTTAATTTTTGTACATTTATAGGTACTGAAACGTCATAAAATAAAATCATTACAATAATAATTTAGAACAACTGCCGTAGTATTATTTAGGTATCTTAAAATTATCTTATATTATTTTATAGTGATTGGATTAGATAACTGAGTATCTAGATAAAGATAAAAGATAATTGATGATAACTTGATGAAAAAAAATAATAAAAATATTCAAATGGTTCCAGATAAAGATAAAAAATAAATGCATTTTAACTTAGAAAAATAAACTTTTTTTTTTATATTACAACACACAATAGACAGACTGGGCAAATGTATGAATATTCTAAACTCAATTAAGAAAGCTTAAGAGGACATTTATACCCGCATCTACTGTATCAGTCCATCTGCCGGGTAACACACAAAAATAAGAATAAGTAGAATAAGTTAACTGGCTTAATTTTGATTTAAGAGTAAAAGCATCTACTATGAAATTTATAGAAAAAAATATTTTGTAGAAAATGTCATCGGTGTTTTTTAAATTATGAACTATTAAAAAAGTTAATTATTTAAAAAAGCAAAAAAATAAAAATGTTTGTATATTTTAAATAATACAAAAACCCTATGATATTCACTTTAAAATATTGTTCTCTATGATTTTCATAATAGGTAATTTTACTCTAAAATCAAAATTAAGCTAGTTTTACATATTCTACGTAAGCATTGTTTATGCATGTTACCCGGTAGTTGGACTGACACAATAGATACGGGTGTATAACGTCCTCTAAACTCAAAATTTAATGTTAATTGTAAAAAAATGACATAGTTTAAATATCTTTTATATTAAGTTAAGTTAAATTAAGTTTAAAAGTTGGAATTCATAACTTTAAATTAACCTAGACTGAGTTTTTGTTCAACCTCGCGCCAGTTAAGTAGCATGTAAATTTAACTCGATTACAGTAACGTATCGTATAGAATTATTGAAGTTAAATAAATTAATATAATCGATAAGTTACTGAAGAAGAAACGACAAACTTATAAAATTAAAGACTTGAAACAAGATGATGTCGATGATGATTATTGTTATTATTTTTATTTTATTTTTTCGAAATTCAAAGTGTTACGATTGACAGCCTTTATACGAGTACGTATGGCGGGATGGGCGCTTTTGAACGTGACGTATCACACCTGGAATCATGATCGAGCTACACGTTATGTATAATGATGTATGTGTGCGTATAATACGAAATCGGACATTGTATGATCGAACCTAATAAAAGAGTAGGTAGGTGCCTATAGTAATATATTGTATAACGGTGCGTGTGTGTGTGTATAGTGTACCTACCCTATATAGTGCGTGGATTTGGTCCGACTGAATAACGCCGCGGCTTTCGATGGATCACGCGTACCCATATAGAATAATACGTTTTCGATAATAATATGACCTCATCAATTTCGTTCGCACGCCCGTTTTCGTTTCCAAACGGCTCGCGGACATAATATAACAGGGTAGAAAAACACACTATAAATTTGATAAGGCACCCATACAATATATTTTACCGATGGAAAATTCGCGTTCGATTCATTACGTCCTACCGGCAATGACTAAATAATACAATAATATATTAAATGTATTATACAGGTTTGATGGCAACTCGACGCATTTCGACCGTGAACTGCGCATTATTTGTATACACGCCCAATTCTAGGAGATGACTTGTTAAAAGTTAAGGTATAATAAAAAATATAATAAAATCAAGGATATACCTTTATTGCCTTTACCATTTTCGAGCCGTTATAGGCTGTTAGGATTGTTTATACTTTTATAGGAGTTTTACATTTTAGAGTCTTTCAGTTTTCATTTGGTTTAATGTGGCACAAAATTGATTTAGCGCAGGAGAAATATGTGAAAATTTAACACAAGGTTCGTCATGAGATGTTACTATGGCATTGTGAAAAAAATAAAAAATCAGTAGTCACGATGGTTTTTTATAAGCATCTAAATTCAAATGCATACATTTATTAAAACGTCATGTTTAACCGAACATTGCTCAGAATTGTTTTTCACGGCGATTTATCGTTCCGAGTAAATGTGGCATAAGTATACACAATTTGTTTTGTGTGCTATTTTAAAATTATAAACCATTTAATCACTTAGTTTTTTTTTTTTTTTTTTGTTAAACTTAGTGATTGTCGAGAAATATAATATACATTGTGTCCATATATACACCAAAAAAAAAAAAAAAAGGAATAAAAAAATTAATGTTAGTTCTAAAATGAAAAGAAAAAGCACTCAGTTCTATAGTATAGTAAGGAGACTGACTTACCGAGCCAATTACTCGTTCTTTGTACATGTATACGAGATTGTGTGTGCTATATGTGTATATTTCTATATCCTTCACCAAGTTTTTTCTTCTTTGCCTGTGGTGCTTGTTCTCCTATACTTGCCAGCCAGCTGTAGACAAAGCTCAACGGACCGAATGGGTTTTCAACGGTGTTATTATTATCTGTTTTTTCCGGCCGGTGCATTCGTATCTTTAGACATCCAGGTCGTTCGTTCTCCACTCGGCAAGACGCGCACGCCGGATTAGTTTTTATATTTAAATTTGTTTTTCTTCTTCTCCCGTTTATTTTTAATAAAAAAGAAAAAATATAAAGTCAACCGAGGGAAAGATTAACATCTCTTACAAAACCTAAGTATTTTTTTAGTAATATAGGTACCTACGACTGCTAAGACTATTTATTTTTTATATCTTTAAAAAATAATATCGTGTGACATCTGTTTTTATTTTTTTTTTGTGTGCGTTTTGTTTCCAGGTTATTTGTGCTCAGAAGATGAGGAGCGTCTGGTTAGAGATCTTTTCAGGGGCTACAATAAACTAATCAGACCAGTTCAGAATATGACCGAAAAAGTCAACGTACAGTTCGGTTTGGCGTTCGTGCAACTCATAAACGTGGTATGTTACACTATGTAATATTATTTTTTTACCTAGTTACCTAATATACGAATATAAACCGATAAACATTTTCAAACATCTTACAAACACATGACATATTGACTTTCAGCAGGAACAATTTTATGTTATTCGTTTTAATACTAGAGTGAACGATTAAAGTGATGTGTTAATAAACTTATAAGCTTTCTTTTGAAGTTATTCTTCAACATTATCTGTGTTATTTATACGTCGGTTTTTCCTATGTTTTAATTTTTACATAAACATAAGCATTTTTAACTATGATAATTTACACACACTTGTCTTGCTTTGAAAATTATGTTAATGTATTTACCTTAAAGTTCGATAATAAATCAATTCACTTTAATATTATTTATATATAAACTAACAACACAATATTTGATGGACGCAAATTAACTAAGCCGTGCGTTTTTAAGACGGAGACGGCAGATGCGAGTATCACGTCCACTTAAACACCTAGATAATAAAAACTGAAAATAATGTTTATGCATTTCCATTCAACATAAATGCACAAATAAATACTTTCTTTTAATATCTTGTTATTATTTCCGCTATGGCAAATGTGATTAATACAATTAATGCATTTTGCAACTCTAATGTGCATAGTTCAATTGTTCGTAAAAAAAACTGTTATGTATTCACTATATTATTATTATGTGAACAAATAATAAATATATCAACTTTATTTCAGAACGAAAAGAGTCAAATAATGAAATCCAATGTTTGGCTGAGACTTGTAAGTACATAATATTTATTACCATTTTATAAATTAGAATATTTAAAATACGATTAAAAAAAAAAAAAAAAACTATTTTTTATCTGTCATATTTTACTTTCCACCCCTTCTCTGGCTTTCAAATAACTAATGCCACTTAAAAACACCATTTGAGAGGAAATCTACTCGGTCAGCGGTTTTTCGCTATTAATATTTGCTGAACTTCAGACCGTTCGTTTATTATTTTCTTCAATTAATCAACGTAATTGGCGTCGTCGTTCTATTTCAATATCTGTTATATTTTTTAAAATTATTTTCCCTCTGCAAATG
Organism: Cinara cedri; assembly: GCA_902439185.1. Classification (NCBI taxonomy): domain Eukaryota; kingdom Metazoa; phylum Arthropoda; class Insecta; order Hemiptera; family Aphididae; genus Cinara; species Cinara cedri. The sequence continues at coordinate 85,998 of CABPRJ010000975.1, read as the reverse complement.
CTTTTGAAAATATTAACTTAATTCTAATTTATAAATTAGCCGGCTAGGTATCCACTTTAAATGTTTCTGTTTTAATTTTAAGTAGGTATCACATTTCGTTTAACAGAGTAAAATAAAATAAAATTATAATAATGATAGTGATAGTAAATAATGTAAACTGTTAAATTATTTCTTTCGAAAATTAAATTGCAGAAATTAAATAAATATAACTTTTATTTGTATTGTTAAAATTATAAATACATTTTTTAAACCTAATCAATTGATAAATTCCCTTTTTGAATAAATAAAGTATTATTAAAAACTATACAATTTACCTATAATTCGACGTTCAATCATAATGATACATTTTTATCAATTAAATTCTATTTTTTAATTTTAATTTAAATTGCTTTTAACAAAAACTCATTGGTTTTAAATGAAGAAATTCAACGTAAGTACAATAATTTTCTGTAAGTATGTTGAAATATCAATACTGAACTGAAACAACTGCTGTTAACCCTTTGAGACATTGTGGTATTATAGTGAAACCGGCCTATTTTTTGCTTCTTTTTATATGTAATATGAGTGCTAAATTTAATATTTTCCAAGAAAAAATTTTCAAAAACTGTGTGTGCCTCAAAGAGTTGAGCTGTTTATTATCTATTAGTATTTTTAAAAGTTTAAAATAGTGGAGTGGTGTGAGTGCACTAAAAACGCATTCCCCTATCATACTGAACCCCTTTTCCAATTATTCAAGTTCCCCTTTTTTAATATTTAAATAGGCAGTTTTGTATATTGTAGGATGTACGCGGATATATATTGTATATCCAATTTACTAATATTCAACCCTTAACAAAATATCATTTTATAAAATAAAAAAATTAATTCCTACTCCTATCCATCATATTACTCACGCCCACATAGATAAGCCAATGTTGTAGGTGGGTAGTAGAAATTTAGGATAAATAGGGTAATTTAATTTATAAACTATATATATATATATATAACAATAAATCATTGAGAACGGAAAAACGATTACGAGCGGAATAGTATTATTTACGTTTTCCCTTGATGCCAACCCAAAAATCAACAAATGTCAAAGAACAAAAAATAAAAAGATTAGGTAAGATAATTGGGAAGCGTGCAGCCACTGGTGTAAGTGGAAATTTGGGAATGTAGGATACAGACGGAAATTTAATGTAATTATCTGTAAGCAACGATAAACCATTGCTTACGATAGGTTGTAAATAGTTTGCAAATATAATAGGTTGTAAATATCAGTTATTTATTTTATAAAATGAAATGTTTAAAATGAATGAAACAGAATGTATTGTAAAATATAAATATGTTACACAATTTATACTTTACATTGCAATATAAAGTAAACATAATGTTATATCAATAAGTAAAACGCTAAATAAAATCGGTTTTAAATAAAACAAATTAAAAACAATAACTATATAATAGTATGGTAGAAATTTTAATTGATACATTTATTATTTACCTGTTCAATTATACATTGATATTAATTGAATCCGTTTTTATTATCAAAGGATGAAAAATAGTGTAATATTCGTGTTTCCTGTATTAATGGATAATGTATTGATGTATTATGAAAATAAAAAAAGGTTAAACTTTTAAAAAATCAGTAAAAAATGATGTTTACCCTCAACGCTTTATCAATCATTTATCATTTACCAAACTGAAAGAATTAATATTTTATATAAATCACATCAATCGTATTACAGCCATTATCTTACAAACACTCAGAAAACCTATTTTTATTCCTCCATTTAAAATTTTTAAAATAATTAGCTAGAACTAATATCAGCATAGCATTATTTTATGGATCCTAAACTACCAACTTAACTGTTTTTTTTATAATTATTATTCAATATTATTGAACTGCTTATAATTTATAATTGAATAATAATTAATATTTTGATAACTTAATGATCTAACTTATTATATAAATTACATTATCAGAATGATAGTGTATATTATAGGTGTACGCAAAAAGTATTTCATAAACAAATTATCAAAAATTTCACAAAAAAATTAACTTGTGAAAATAGCTTGGCTGTGATAAAAAGTAATAATGAATCTGTAGAGAAATATTTTGTTTAAAAAATAAATAAGGAAATTGCGCACTATATGAAACTTACATCAATCTAATCACATATTCATAAATTAATAATAACTATAGTCTTTCGGGAGTCTAAAATAGTTTTAAACACTAGCGAAAATGTAATGTGTTTTATAAAATCAAACAAAAGAAAATTTGACAAACACAACGAACGTAGGTAGATAGGTAGGTAGGTATATAAAGGATTACGAATTTTGTATAGAATCTTAAGTCCTGCGGTATATAGAGGCAAAAGAAAAGTAAAGGAAAAGGTGGTTTAAACCAGATGAAAATGATTTATAGGACAAAAGCCAGAAGTTCCGTTGCGTTGAAGAAATAATAATAACGTAAAATATATGTATATACATGATAAGTACCTATATCAGAATATAGAAGAATCCTTGCAAAATACAAAAACCATTTCAGACGTCTAGAATAATAATAACAATATTAATACATGAATTTAATTTAACGTGAGTTTAAACTAATATTCTCGTACCGGTAAAACGTACACATAAATAATATTAAATATTCATAAAACATCTTAATATTTAATATTGGTACTACGCGTTTTCAAATTTTACATTTCATCTGTTACCACGGGATTACTCGAGCATACAAAACCAACTAATATTTTTTTCGATTTTATATAATTCGTATGGTTAATCATGTAATATAATTGCGTCATGTGTGATTAGATTAGATTCCGTAATTTAAATGAGACATATTACTTTTAAAAATAATACAACATAGCTAGTTAGCAATGTTGTAGGTGTTATACGAGTTCGCCCGAAATCGATTACACTGAACTAGATTTTTTTTTTTCATTCCGAATATTTATATTTATATTATTGTCTTTAGTTTATACTACCATTTGGGATTAAATTCGATATTGAAGTCCTCATATAGCTTGTAATTGTATCCTTGTCAAAACTTCAAAGAAGGTATAACGGAGGGTACGACGGTTCTAGTTGTGACTTCTATGATTGATGATGTACGGCTAAACGTTTTGTATTCCCTCTAAAACCATCTTAAATAATTATTAGACAATGGACGAACGAGAACGTTATTTCGTCATTAGCGTAAGCCGTAGCCCTTATTTTGGTTGCTTTTGTCATAGCGAAAGAGGGTGATGTCATGACTACAATATTATGGAATTTCCTAATGTAATAGTTTTGGTTTTACAATAGTAATAATAACAATCAAATAAAGTAGCAAACAATTAACTTGAAGATTAATACATTTCCCTATATTCCTTAATTTACCGATATAACTGCAAGTATGCATACAAGAATGCCGTTTCTAACTTATTCAAGCAAAAAAATAAAACTATTTTTTTTCTCTTAATTTGCTTTTATCTAAAAAAAAAAAAAAAAACGAAATTTTGTCCTAGTACATCTGAATACCTATATATTTTAATCACAGTTAAGAGGAGATTTTAACAGAATGAATAGCCTAAGTCTAACTAACGGGCAACATAGGCGTACGCACGGGACATGCTGCTGCATAATTTCCAGTTCCATCATGTAAGCGCCGCCCATAATTGTTTAATATACATGAACTTAAGTCATTTATACATTTGCTACAAATTTAAATCAAATTATAGTATATTAGATTACGATCTTCCGTAATTAAACTCAAAATAATTGTTTACTATATTTTTATGAGGAGGTCCAATTGTATTTGATTATATTTTGGGGCTCAATTTTTCAAACTAAAATTGTTTTATAATTTAAGCACGCTTATAACGTAGTAAATTGTGACATAGTGACATAGAAAAATTATTGTACTTACGTGTAACATAAATTACGGGATTTAGATTAAAAATTTAAATTCAAATAGATAACACAATTTAAAAATGTAAAGAGAAAAATATGATTTAAAAGAAGTGCGTTGCTGTTTTTTAAAAATATTGTCAAACAAAAAAGTTATATTTGTGTTTATTTTTTTTTATAATAGCTATAATCTTTTTTGCTTGGCAATAATTAAGATCAACAACGACTTATTGCTCTCGAAAATATCGTTATGTTTATCTGCATGATCTGTTTAAACACTTATTTCAATATAAATGTCATAATTTATATTCTAAGTAACGTAATTTTGCTTTATTGGCCGTTAGGCCGTTTAGACCGAAACAGTAAATACGAGTATGGCCTCCTCTTATAAATAAATTATGTAAAATGCAGTTGATGCAAGTTGACTTAGAACAAAAACACATCGGTGTTACATAAAGTGTCAACGTTGCTTATTTGGTTAAATGTTCACCTGGGAGCGTTAGCAAAAACCACTATACTTAATGTTAACACTAACATATAATCGTGTCATCAAACAACCATGAGAAGTGAAATGGGCAGAAAATGACGAACTCTCTTAAAATAAATTAACATCAAAATTAAATAATAATCCATGTAGGTGTATTTTTAGACTTAAAAAAAAATAATAATAATATTAGCGTACAAAATTTGTATTTATTTTTTTTTTTATAATGCTGTGTTACCGTAAAAAGAATACATTGATCAATATTTTCCAGCTTTATGGGAAGCTATACTTTCGAAGGTTAGGTTGACTACGTTTATATCGCATTGGATGTAAAATAAACTCCGAAACACACCTACTGTTTAGTCTTATACTCAAAATTTAATTTAATTTAATTTTTCTTAATATCAAACACTTAAATTAAGATTTGAAATCTGAGTGTGAATATTAATACAGTCTTTGAAGGCTAACTAAAAATCATTAAAAAATACACGCAAAATATATACTTCATAATTAATGGTACTCGCCTAAGTTTTATTATTATTATAAGTAAACGTTTATCCTTAAGTCCTTATGTTATTTTGGTTCAACAATTATTAATTTTTTTAATTTTTATACCGATCTATCTATCTATCTATACTTAACTAAATGAATGTGAAAATATTAAACTCTATACGTCAAAATTCGTTTGCGCTTATTTTCAACTTAATATATACTATCAACGAATTAAATTAATTCGTTTTATTTGAAAATTAGATACCGAAAAGCTAGACGAGTAAAAATATTATGTTCTGAAAACCTATCGATGTCAACTGTCTGTACTTACTTTATACAATTTCGAATTCCCGTGGGCACTAAATATTTATCTGATGACATAAAACCGACTTCTTGGAATAGATAAAAAAAATATAGTTCCGACATACCTGCTATTTCAGATTTCGAATGAAACGAGCAATGTATTGGATGTGTTTACTATGATGTATTTTTTATTTATTAATTTTTGTGACTGTAAATAACTTTTCAACCAGAAATCTTACCCCAATCAAAAACTTTATAGGAACTTTCTAGTAACATTTTTGATCTAATTGGAACGGTAAGGAAGTTTTTTTTTTTTTTAATTTTCTCTGAAGTTTTCTTAATAAATGGGGAGAAAACTGACCATTTTTTTTTTTTAATTTTCAATAATTTCTGAATTAGGTACCTTGGCAACAGCGAAAAAAATACAACTGATAATATTTTGCTCAGAATAATTTTTCATTAGCAATGGTTTGTCGTTGCGTACGAATATAAATTAAATTACTCTATATCGAGTATAAAAATATATAAAAAAATATATATATAAATATATATTATATAAAACTTATATATAAACTTTATATATACTATATAAAAAAATCGGATTTTTCCCAAATAAACGAGCAACAGTCGATAAGATAATATAAAATCTTGTGGTTTGGAGAAATATAGGTATCTATATAATACAAACCCCTCCCACCAAATACCAAAGAACCGTCCGGCGGCGTGCAAGTATAGTATATTTCAACAATAATCATAAAAGTTCATAAATAAACTGCCTGTTTTCATAATATAGTTACGTAAATACCATGCACTGTTCGTTTTTCCCATTTACGATAATTATTTTAATATTAACACTTATATTTTTCTAAAAGAAAATTCGACTGAGTAGGTACTTAGTACGGTAATTTTTCGATTTCCTCAGTATTTTTTTCATCAAATTTGAAAAACCGAAAAAAACGGAGGAAAAACAGGAAAATATAAAAAATGTAGGTATAAAATATGTTACGGCTTTCTTTTTTCTCGTGACCAACTTTTCTATCGTCAATTTCACTCCAATTTTTAAGTGCAGCGCCTTTTCTGAAAGAAAACCGGTGTAGGAAGGTACTTTGGTAAATCATTTTTCCATTTTTCCAAGAGTTTTCCCAGAAAATGCGGAAAACCGGTAAAATCTGTAAAACATTAAACAAATATTATTTAAGAAAATATATGAAGTCTGTTTAATTATTTTACTATAATACGGCATGTATATTTTTTGACAAGGCATCATTATCAACTGAACTCCGCTCAGAATCGTTTTTTCGTTAGAAATGGTTTATCGTTACTTACAGATATACATTAATTACCTATACGTAGCGGCTGCACCCGTGCCCATTATCTTAGGACGTCTTTTTAATATTTACTTTTATACACAAAGGTGAAATTTATTTTAATTTGTATTAACTCTTAAAAAAAAAATAAAAATTGAATGAACTATAAGATGATGACTTGATTTATCTACTCAACGTGAATACGAATAACGAAAACAATAATACGCGAGCGGGACGCTTGCCCAAGGCCTTCGATGACCGGGCCCGATACTGATAATATTATAAAGCTTAAATCCTACGATTAAACACCAAATACTCCAATGGTGCGTACGCGAAAATCACTCAGTTTGCGTACACAAGATTATTATTACACAACGCGCGTTTGTATAGGCAGACATTTTACGTAGACAACAACAATATATTATTACTTTACGTAACATCTCGTTCGTCGACTGCGTTGTTGTTATAGGTATGGATGGACTATCAATTACAATGGGACGAGGCAGACTACGGCGGTATACAGGTGCTCAGGTTACCGCCGGACAAAGTGTGGAAGCCAGATATTGTGTTGTTCAACAAGTGAGTAAAAGTTATTTCGACGTACTTACCTACTTACCCGTGTGTATATATACACACGCAATACATATTACGCAGCAGCGGGTATAAGAACGCGGCGGATTACAATAGCAATTAAACGGATTAATTCGTATTTAAAAGTTTCAAAACAAATGGCACGTACCACGCGATTGCCGGCGCAAAAGTACAAACGAGTTTTATATTTTGACCAGATACCTACTACTAAACTCGTGTTAAAAGCCAATTATGATCATAATCTAACGAGGGAAAAATAATCGTTAGACTACAAATAATAGCAATACACAATAAAATAATATGTTTAAAATGGCTGACACCGAGAGCGTGTGTACACCGGCACAATTGGTCTATAACAATATACGACTAAATATACGTTTACTATTTTTTTTTTTATGTAGCGCTGATGGAAATTATGAGGTTCGTTACAAATCGAACGTGCTCATCCGACCCAATGGAGAACTCCTGTGGATACCGCCGGCAATTTACCAGGTAAAAGTCGACAGTTATTTTATTAAGAGACGCGGGCGGGGTATGTACACGGAAAATAAAAGGGTACGATAAAAACTGTTAGGCGTGAGAAGTTCTAACGTTTTAATAATTTTAAATCCGAATTTTTGTTTTCTGAAAAACAACTTTTTAAAATCGAGTATAGGTGAAAACGAATTAGTAAATCACGGTACATTCAAAATATTTATCAATTTTACAAAAAAATAATAATTATAACAAACTTGCATACGTTTGAAAATCGAAGACGTGAAAGGTTTCGTTCACTAAATCACAAAAAAGTAACGAAATAATTTGGTAGGTACATTTCTCAATACGCAAATTTGTATAAATTGTCAATAGTTTACTTATTAAAACATATCTGTAATCAATAAATGGGAAAAACCGGGAAAACCGTAGGAATAACGGGAAAATATTTATTTTTTATTTTTTTTTTTTGGAGGGGGGAGGGTGGAAGATGAGAAATTTTAAAGGTACCATTCTGACGTTTCAACAACAGCTATCTTAAAAATCTGATTCCGCCTATGGGTATATATTATTTACAGTGACTAATTTATTGGACATTTTTTTTACAGTGGAACCAATAATTTAAAAAAAAAAAAAACAAATTAAAATACCTACTTATTCGCTCTTGCATTATGGTTTTACGAGCGCTTAATGTAAATATAACACTATAAATTAGTTTCGAAATGATATTCTCTCTGATTCATTAATAAATAACTGCACAACCCTTTTATGAACACTTAATGCCATGAAAATAATGTAAATGTGTTAGAACAAAATACATAAACAAATTTAAAAAAAACAGAAGAGGTTTATAATGGCTGTTTATTAATATAAACTTTTAAATGAAATACGGCTTTTTCTTAAACTTTTTAAAATCTGTTTCTATTATTATATCTGTTATTATACACACACATAAAAATCAAACGACTTCGATAATATTCACGTCGGAACGTATTCGGTTTTCCCGAGAAAAATTGATTTGGTATTGTAAAATGTGCCTATCGGAATATTGGTACGGTTCAAAGAATTTATAACAAAATAAATTAAAAACACAGAAGTCTGGTATTTTTCAAAATATTTAATTTTCAGGGGTCCTGAAATATTTAAAATATTCATATATTTCTAAACAGTCATTTGTCAACTAGTTAAATTTAAATAAATTTAAAACAAATAAATAAAAAAATAATTATATCAATCCCACATTTTTGATTTTTTTTTTTTTTTACTTATCACATATTTTAAAACTTAAGGTCGTTTAAATGTATTGAACGCCCGTCCTCCCAATAAAAATGTCCTGGATTACCTGCAAAATATAATGAATAACAATTAATTCTTCATGGCATTTCAAAAAATTGTATTCATAATTTATATTTTAATATGCGCAGTGTTTGGAAATAACGCGCTCAAATTTGAATACGTTCAATCGTAGAGGGCATTTAAATATCCATCACACGAACGAGTTTAATTATTAAGTTAACATGGCTGACATTGTTCCGTTCATTTGATAAAAAAAATCACTTAAATATTTAGGTACCTAATCTAATACAACAACTAATGTAACGGACAACCGAAATAATTACAACCTCACGTGTCAGACACCAAAGCCGTAAAATCGTATTGATAAAATAAAGTTAAAACAAATGATAAAATAAAACTTCGGCTGAATGACATATATGGGCAGTCTATATATTTTATATTGTATTATCATCACCAAAATAAAAAGTTGCGATTATCTAAACGGAAATAAATTGATTTCATTTTGTGTCAAAGATAATGGAAATGTTAAAATATTAATGCAGAACACTTATTATTACTTAACACAAAATGTAATAAATATTATTATTTGTAGGTATGTTTATTATTTTTCTTTCCGTTGTGATTTATTTCAGTTTTATCAAATCAAATAGATTTGTTTTAAAAAGAAAATCATCACTCAATTCAGACATTATTAGTTCATGATATTATCTTGTAACCCTATAACTATCGAACATGCCAATATTAAATTAAAACCCTATGTCAACTTCTTTCGTTTGTGTCTAAATCCAGGCATGAATTCAGGGGGATTAAGATAATATAGCCTCCCTCCCTTTGACCGTATATATATATGTATACAAATTCTTAATAGGTACGTCCTGAAATCCATGACTTAAAAATATAAATATAAAAACTGATAATTAATATTGTTATTAAATCTTATGTCAGCAACAATGAATAGAGAAATCTTATTTTCAAATGTTATTACAGTGATAATTGATAAATTATGATTACTATCAAGTGAGTTTTTGCTAAAGCGCAACCTAGATTTTATTATCTTCAGTTCTTAAAAGGTTCTTTCAACTGTTGGTTGAACGAGAAGGGCGGATAATAGGGACGTTAAAAAGGAAATTTGAACAAATATAAGGGATATAGAAGGGAACTAAATAACGGATATAACGTGAAGAAACTCGAAAATTAATTTTCGTAGGCACGGAGGGAGAATCAATTTGATTACATAGAAGTTTAGAGAAGAAGAGAAGGTTAGCCAAATGTCTCCGGTCACCAAGGCTACAAAGGCCCAACATAGGCAGACCAGGAATTTTCTTGTATGACTGCCTACTGTATGTATAGCTACTTAAGTGACTATTACGACACAAATCGTCTATGTCAATACGAATTCCATGATATTTGATAAATTTACTGAATCTAAGCGTTTCTAGTGTTTTCGAACAATAATAATCATGGTTAAATTAATCAAACAATCAGATATTATAATATAGCTATGTAATACGGTATTACATCCCTGGGGGGCGGAAACTCTAAGCAACCTTCCCCCCCCCGTAAATACGTCACTGACAATACTTAGTATATAAAGTCAGCGAGTAATAGGAAACGGTGTGCGTGAATCAAAACGGGACGTTTCTCCCCCGGATACAATTATCGACACCCCGGTCTTATTTATTATTATAAGAACTCGCTACGTGGAGAAAAGAGCAAGAGTGGAATCGGATTTCTCGTTTTCCGCGTCCGCACATAAAGACGTTTCAACAGGAAATCGAATTTTACTATAGTATCACCGCTCTAAATTCAATATCCAACCGCAGATTGAATCTGAAATATAAATCAGTACTTCCGAAATTAGAATTTATTTACGCGATGAACTACATTGAAAAACACTTTGCGACTATACTCGTTTACAAATGACATATATCCGGTGTATTTATTTCACGCAGTCGGGTTTATACAAAGAATAATTGCGTATGATAATACCTATTACTTGTAAAATTGTTGAAAATGTTAGAATAAACATTGGGAAATATAAACGCATTGTTTTGTACGTTACCTATAATTAAAAACAATAATCCTCTGAACACTTTTTACCATAAATACGAATATCTCCTTGGTTTCTTTTTTCGGCATTGTTCGCTATTTTCAAAGCATTTAAATTGTAAAATATTATTTACATTACTATTTATACTCAATAATCTTTTTGTTCATGTACAACCAAAAGGATTTTTTTTTTTTTTGTTTACAGCGTTAAACATAATAATTAGGTACCGCAAAACTAATGGTAAACAACTATGCTTAGAATTTCAATTGCTTGTCTTGTTTCGTGTATAAGTAAAATACGATTTTCGTTTACTAATAATAATTTTTTCAAGATGAAAAATAAAAATTATTTTTATGCAATACAATCAACTTCGTGTTTTTAAACCTATAATCTTGCGTAACTGATATAATATTATAATAATATTATTTATTAATATTATGTTCGTATCTGTGACAACGAAAAATATTAATGTTCGAATGATGTTTCGTACTGGTAGGTACGAACATACAACATTGTTATGGTTTTATTAATACATTTTTTAAATTAAAATATCGTGTCGGATACCATAACTATTACATTTTAAACTGTCAATACTATTATAATATGATTTATCTAAATTATGACACCTGATATAGGTAATAAATTCTAACGCGTTAACGCAATATTCTACTATACCTACATATACAGGCTATCTATTATATTTTTTTATTACATTGTCATTGCAATATTAACAAATCATCGTTAACAAAACAATCGATACATTTTTTTTTTCACACTACGAAACCCACAGACAAATCGTATACACAATAGAAACCTAAAAATATCGTACAATCTTAAAATAGGTATATAAATCATACCTATCAATAATCACTTTTAAACCAACAATCAATTTTAATTAGTTATCTATTTAGGTAATATAACAGTGTACTTACACTAAGAATTTATTTAACAATACAATAAACCATATTCCAACAGTACAATCGTTTTTAGATTTATCCGATTCAGATACTTTAAAAGGACGATTTTTCAGAGTGTTCGAATATTTGAAAAAAAAAAAACCGCAAAACGAATAAGAGAATATTTTAATAAAACATTACTATTATAGTCGAATTTTCCAATTAGTTATAGGTGCCCGTATTCAAGAAAATACATTCTCATAACTGTGTTTAGTTGAAACTCGCAATTATTACTAGAACGAAAACACCAATAAACCCAAAGTATAACAGACTAAAAAAATAAAGGGTGTTAAAGTTTAAGCCGAGCCAATTTCGCGCGGACACCGAAATGTTTCGGATTTTTCTAAAATGTCATTTTCGAAACATTCTTTTTTTTTTCTTTTTTTTAACACTTTTTGTCACGTAGAAATCTTAGAGTTAAAACATATACATGCAAACTACATTCTAGCATTATGTTATTGCTTATCATAATATGCAGCTTGTCTTCGATAAAATCTTAATGTTCGGGAAATGCAGAACGGCTAGCGCGAATAACGAGACAGTCGCCGAGTAGATAAATCCCGACCGATGCCAAATCGGAGACAGCGGTCACACCCGCTAAATCGAAAATAATAAATTATCGGTGGTGGCGTATCGTATCGTTTCTCGACAGTAGACAAATTCCGTTTTTGAACGTGACCGATCCCCCGGGGCCTGTATACTTACTGGCTTTCCGTTTCCTACGGATTGAAAAAATAAATAAACGTCGCGAATGATATTACAATACTAACGATATTGTAAAAATTCTATAATTTTTAAAATAGTATACGACTGCGCGGTATTATAAAATGATCGGGATACTGCGATTTTCTCAAATTCATTCCACAACACTCGTCCGCACGTAAACTAAACACCTCCGGGGCTAGGGGTGCAAAGGTGTGAGTCTATTGGGCATGTCCGGGAAGGGAAAGGTAAACGCATAGAAAATTTATTAATCTCCTGCGTGAGCATAATACAACGTACAAACTTTTACATTAAATGAGTGGGAAATCCACTTAAATTAAAGAAAGTTTAAATTAAATTAAATCCCATAATTTCTGTACGTTTTGATACATTGTATCCAATAATCAATCTAAAACCGTAATGATTATTATTATAAGATAAGCTATAGTAAATTATCGAAAATAGAAAAAGCTGCACGGCAGATAATACCATTTTTTTTTTTATTTTTTTATTTTTTTTTGGAGGCAAGTAAAAATGCTTGTATACGAGATTCAGATTATACTGTAACTATTAAATTCAAGTAAAAAGGTTATTCGTGTAGTAGTTTACATGTATTATACGTGATACACTAAGCACAGTACGCCAACAAAGAGACAGTGATTTATTTCCGCAGACTTAGAAACATTTACTGCGATTAAATTATTGCTAATTTGTCACTTCGCCGTAATGAAACCTGTTGTACCGGTTTCTTCATTCCGCGTCACGGTTGGATATTTTCTAAACCGCTAATCCTGTCCAATTTCCGATGTTCGAACCCTTCGAACCTTAACCTTGGAAAATTACGAGATAACTGTTTCAATTTTTAACGGGGTCATAATTATTATCTTTCCCGAGCTTAACAAACAAAAAGTTGAGTGCGATGGTGGCATGGGATACAATTGGATTTACTTTAAACTTAAATGTAGAAATAATCGTTACGCCGTCGTACAGTCGGCGAACCGCCGTCCGCGTGCGTGATGGCGTATCCGGAACTATTTATCGAGGGGGAGGGGGGGGAGGGTCCTTAAAATCGATTTATAGAAAAAAAAAAAATAATAATAATAAATACATATACACGCATTAACGCGTAATAAAAGACGGTCGAACGAATTTCGAGGCGGGGAGGGTTATGACCGCCCAACCACCAAATCTCCCCCCACGGATACGGGCTAAACGTAGAAGCGTGTACGAAAACGCGTCGGTGTCGATCGGCCGTGTCGTAATAATGTACCCTGACAAACGAGAAACAATAACGGGACGGCGGCGGCGGCGTCGGCGGCGGTAAAAGAAATGTGTGCGTCGGGCGACCGCGTGCTGCAGCTCGGCCGAGACGACGACGATGTGAAAATTAATGCGGTGCGTTTGTGTGTGGACGACGATCGTCGGCGGCGGTCAAAAACACGTCGTAATCGAAAGGGCGGCGGAAGAGTGTCATTAATAATAAGCGTGCGCGGCGCAGCTGTCGGAAGGCGTCGGCAATTTTTCGGTGAATTTCTCGAAACCGTCTGTGGGTTTTTCGCAATTTAATAATAACCGACCGGCCGCCGATGCGCGCGGCGACGGAGCGGGGCGGGATGGCCGGAGGGAGTTAAACGGCCGCCGCCGAGATAAATGCCGCCCGGAGACGTTATGACGACGGCGGTGGCGTGGAGGTGCGGGTGTTCGGCTGCGGCGGCCCGCGTAGCTCGCCCCTCATTACGTCCTGCCCGTGCGCGCCCCGCGCCGCGGGCCAGAGTGTATAGAAACGATTTTCCAGCCTTTCAACTGCCGTCCATCCGTTCTGTCGCTGTCTGTTTGACCTTTGATCAATAACACACCGTCACGCGTCTCCTCCCGCGCGCAACGCCGCGTGAATTGCACGCAGTTCGACAAGCACCGCACGCACACGGTTTTTCACGCGTGGCCCGTTCCGGTGTCCGCGGAGGCAGCGCGGGCAGGTGAAACGGCGGCGGTCGCAAATGTGCAATAAAAACGGAACGGACCGGATATAGCCGAGAGCAAAACAAATACGCGAGCGAAAACCGCTCGCCCCGTCCGTCCGTCAAAAATAGGATTTTCCATCGCGCGCACGACACACGCCGCCGCCGCCGCCGCACAGTGGCCGAAAAACGAAAACCGGCACCCGCAAAATAAAAAAAAAACAATCGCAACTTTCATATTTATGAATGGATTTATCGAGGAAATATATTTTTATTTAATAACAACGCACCGCGTTCATCAATAGTTTGTGGCGAAAATTAATTTCTCGTGGCAATGAATACATACTGATCACGTACTAAAACTCGAACTCGAAATAATCGACGGTTACACGTTACCGTGACTTAATCGCACGGCTTTTATTTGTGCACGAAATACCGTTTTAGGTTACACATGTTAGGACTGTTTTAGACATTCAATCCATACAGTTAGTTGATAAAAATTATTATTAAAATGTTTTGCGCGATGCGAAAAATGGATTTGACCGAGAGAACGCCGCCCGCTCGTATTCTCCGTCTGCATTCGGCAATGCTTGGTTTTACTTCAAAATTTTTATAATTTTTCAGAAAGGTAAATTTTAATTACACGTACCGAAATTTCACATTTCTCGCGGAAATCTCGATCCCCGGTTATTACCGCGCGGTAACTCGCGCGTCCGGACGGTTCGGATGCGAATAATTACTCGTCAGTATTACATATGTTCAACATGCCGGGTGGGTAGCATTCGATTATTATTGTAACACGAAATAAACTGAAAAAGTGCGCGCGCACGCTGAAGTACCGATTCGAGTCAGAAAATTCGTCCAATTATAGATCCCCGAAAAACCGACTCCCCCGGGGTCGCAACGTAGTCTCGCAGTTAGTCTCTTATTACCGCTTGACTATCGCACCTTAGAGGACTGAAAATAATAATGTATTTCAAAGATACTTACACGTCCGAAAAATAGTTTATTATGTCGCCGAGTTGTTTTTTTTTCTTTCTTTTTAATTTCGAACGCTTCACTTGAGTTATCAAGCGTTTTAATAATACTCGACTAGTTACATAATCTACTTAAATTAAACAAATTATAAAAAATGTAATTAAACTTTCAAACGAAAGGTGCCCGTATATAATCTAATATTAAGTAGACGTAGAGTGGGTATATCAGATATCAACGATCGAAAAGAACGAAAGCTTTATAAAACTTTATTTCTTTTACGCCCTTACACACTTTTATACTCGTGTACACAGTGTGTATGAAGGTAATAATAATTTAAAACTTAGTTGTAATCAAGGCGGCCGGAAACGGTTTTCCAAATTTCTTTCCGGTTTTGCAAATTATTTTTTACCTTTTAATAAAATAAAATAATAAACATTTTCCCCGCAAAACAAAGAAAACAATAGAAAATCAAAATCGGACATACTGGGAGTATGTTTATTTTACTTGAGCTCATCAGTCTAAACGAAAAACGAATCTTAATAATTTTATTGTAATCCGTAAGAATATAGACTAATTGCGATGTTCTTTTATTCGGGAGCGGTTTTTTAAAACTATTTATCCGGTATAACAAAACCGCGTGTATCTATACTTATTGTTCTTTATATGATTCGCAGAGCTCGTGCACCATAGACGTCACGTACTTTCCATTCGATCAACAGACTTGTATAATGAAATTCGGCTCTTGGACATTCAACGGCGATCAAGTGTCGTTAGCGTTATACAATGATAAACAATTCGTCGATCTGTCCGACTACTGGAAATCTGGAACTTGGGATATAATAGAGGTATGTTTGCGCTATATAATTTACGGTTGTACGCCAGTGGCGCCGAAACCAGCAGCAGTCAACGGGTGGCGATTGCCGCCCTTCTTTTAACGGGCGGATGGTGGCGGATCCTCGATTGGTACCTGAACGATATTTTTCGTCGAATCGGTACGTGCGGAATATTAAGAGTGTTGTGTGCGAGTTTATTTCGTAAACGAGGATAACAGTGGTCTATACAACTTTTTATCTGCCGCCCGCCTTCATAAAACATTAAGGCGCCACTGGTTATACCTATATCAATGTCTTAATGTTTTATCAAATAATTAAAATCTAGCGAAACCACGATATCGGACTGCCGTCGAAAATTTAAATTGAAACGTTTATCAGCTATTCCATACACGGGTCCTTTCTCTCGTCGTTCGTTTCACGGTTAATCGTAATTTCCGAGGCGATTTTTAATGCGCCAAAAATCGTGAAAAATTAAACGTAAACGTCAAGACGATATTAATACACACGTATATATATAAGCACATTGATATATCTATGGCAGAAATCGCGTTAAAATTTAAAATACATAGTAAACGTGTAAATCGATATAGTGTTAGTATACGGTAATATAGTATAATTCCGAGTCGAGGTGAACGAAGCAAGGCGAATCATTCGATCTCTAAACTTGTTTAAAAAAACGAAAAAAAGAATCCCATAAATAACCGGAAATATAAACGATTACTCCCCGGGTGACATAATTTAATGTTGTTTCTCCGGAAAAATAACGACGAATAGAACATAATATTTCTGAACCTTATATTTCAAATTACCTAATGAAAAAACAACCCAGAGAGAGTCATTTCGTTGTTGAATATATTATTATAAATAACATATTTTCGTCTTTAGTTTCCGATTATAATTTAAAATAGACGGTTAAAAACTCGTATTCATAGAAAAAAAAAAAAAAAAAGTTTAAGCGCGTCACCGCGATATGACAAACACCAAAGTGTTCGGATATTCGTTTTTTAATCAACAGCGTTATTTGTTACGCTTGCATTAAAGGTGCCCGCGTATCTGAACGTGTACGAAGAGGCGCCCACCCAGACGGACATAACGTTCTACATAGTAATCCGACGGAAAACGCTGTTCTACACGGTAAACTTGATACTACCCACGGTCCTCATATCATTCCTGTGCGTGTTGGTGTTCTACTTGCCGGCCGAAGCCGGCGAAAAGGTCACGCTCGGCATCAGCATCCTACTGTCACTGGTCGTCTTCCTATTGCTCGTATCCAAAATACTGCCACCCACTTCGTTAGTACTGCCACTCATAGCCAAATACTTGCTGTTCACGTTCATCATGAACACCGTCAGTATCCTGGTCACAGTCATCATAATCAACTGGAATTTCAGAGGTCAGTTAATATCTATTTACTTTTATTATTTTTTTATTTTATTTTTTATTTTTTTTTTTTTCTATACGAGATATCGTTTAGAAAAAAGGATAAAAATTTACACCGCCGTCCGTCACCGCGAGTCGCCAACGACGGGTGGCGGACGGCGCGTGGCGTCCCTGCATGTATATTATATTTATACAGGGACAGAGGGGAAAACCCATTAAACCGATATACGAATGGAAACTGCGCACCGTGTATATCATTTTAAAATAGTATTCGCACTGTACAGCGGTTATAATATTATCTGAACAGTGCCAAAAACTACCCTTTTCTAAAAACAATAGCCATAAAGCCGTAATAATAATAATATAACCGACCGTATGACACACAAAACGTTATAATTTGCCAGTATTATACACGTATATACATAGAGAAAGAGAGAGACAGAAAGAGATGTACGAATAAAGAATAAAGATAAATAATAACGGGAAAAAAAGAGAGAGAGAGAGTGAGACAGAAAGACAGAGACCGTATTACGCTTTGTGAGCCTCAACCGAGGACTCGGGTGCTGCAGAAGCTATCAAAGGGCTTTGCTGCCGCAAAAGTATATATAATAATATTACCACCGTGACTATGCGGTGGTGCACGTCAGGCCAATAATTCCCGGCATTCGGGGATACTGCCGTCCGCCATCCCGTAGGTACTTATTCCGCCGCACCGGGATACTGCCCCGAAATAGCGCGTGCGTATGTGTGTGTGTGCGTGTGCGTGTGTGCGTACCCGTGCGTGTGTGTGCGTGTGTGCGTACCCGTGCGTGTGCGTGCGTGCGTGCGTGCGTTTGGGGTACTACGTGCGCTGTTCGCCGATACCCTCGCCGTAACCACCGCCGGCCGCCCAGGGACCGTGCACTCCTCTCGTCTACACGCCGCGGATTGTTTTCCCGTTACGTCCCCCCATCGACGCAGCCGATGTTTCCACAAAGATTCCTGGGATGTCACGGGATTTTCATGTCTCGCGTCGCCTTTGTGTACGTCTATACGTGTGTACACAAGACACTCTTGATTTCCTAAACGGCGATATTAGGGCAGCCGCCACCGCCGACCGTAACTACGGGCACAAAGGACGTACGTGCACGACCGTCGCGGTCCTCACGCGCGACGCGACGTCGGCCGCCACCCGCCCATTTCCCGTCGTTAAATTGTGAATTATGGTTTTTACTCACTGTAGCGCACGGCTACACCGCAATGAAATTCATACCACGCGCCGCGGCGGCAATCAATAAATCGGCCATCAGTCCGCATAAATCACGCATCAAACATTCAAAGTTCTTGCAACACACAATTATTGTTATTACTAGGGCGAACAACTGTATTACGTCCAGCAAATCTATTAAACGTGTATGAAGTGATACACCATTAAAGTACGGTTAGAAATAAAATATAAATAAATTCTAATATTTTACAAATCATAGACTGTCCCGTAAACCATACTGCGATTGTTGATTGTCGATGATAATTTGGAAAACGAATACATTATAGCCCGACTGCGTTTAAAAATCTCGAATAATTGTTTTGCATTTGTCGGAAAATGAACACCGCGGTACAATAAAAATATGCGTACTATACAGGTACTATAAAAATTAGTCAACAACAAGAACAATATTGTAATTAATTTCGGATGGTTAGAAATCAATAGGATTTTCAATTTAAATTTATCAAAACATGATTAAATTAAATTATCCTGTATGCATTCCTAACAGTTTCCATCCACACCGCTATGTTGCCCGCAAGGCGCGAAACGAGTAGGCTTTTTTTATTATTACCATTCCAGAAATGTTTACAACGCGCATTTTGTAAATCAATCGATTTTGTACGGCGTCAGTTTATTTGATCGGTTGATAGGTGTGCAGGTACCAAGAATATTGACAGGTCTATTTGACGGGTGTGTAACACGATTTATCACTGGCTACCGTAAATGTATAATAGTTATTGTTTATGCAGTTAACATTTCGAATAGATTACCTGTATTATATAGGTCGAAAGTACCTATTATAATGCAATTGTCAACACGATTTCGCGTCACATAATATATTATAGTATAACCGTAATCCGCCCCAGCTCGTATTATAATTGACTACGTTAAATTTACCGTCTACTTCAGTGGCGTACGCACAATTGTTCAATGGGAGGGGGAATGATGGGGTAAATTAAAAATATATATATTTCGCTAAACGCATATTTATATGTATAGTGCAATTATTTGTACTTATTTGAATAAGTAGTGTATATGTGCAATAAATTATTATTTAATTACAGTAATAATTTTTCAACGCCGAGTAGTTTATGTATATAAATATAGAAAAAAAAAACAAAATATGTATATATATTTTTTTTTCGGCACGTACTTAACAAGAACGATTAACTACTTCTAACGAAAATAATTCTAACCGGGGTAATTAACAGTTGTATTTTTTCCCTTTTTTACAAAATAACACAGAAATCAACAAAAAATATACAAACAAATTTCTGGCCTTTTCTCGATTTATTCAGAAAACCACACTACAAATTTATTTCCCAATGCACAAACTAGATCAAAAATCTCAATGCGTTCCTTTAAAAGTTTTTATTCAAAATAAGATTTTTAGTAGACAATTTGTAAACAGACACAAAAAAAGACCTGATCTCCCTCCATCATCAAAAAACTTAATACTTAGATAGCTTAATATTTTCAACTGAATTACAACAAAAAACAATAAAAGCATTATTTTCGTAAATTTCCCTGTTATTTCTATGTTCTAAAAAAATTTCTTGTTGTTTTCCCTATTGGAGCAATATTTCTTGTAGAAAAGTTACAGATACAGAAAGTAAAAAATTACAAATACAAAAAAAGCACAGGTATTATAGTAAAACCAAATCAAATATATTTCCATTTGAAAAATTCATCTTTAATTTTGTGAAATCAATTAAAAACTAAATCAAATTACAGGAAGTACAGAATCTTATTTTTGTTAATGTAACTGTGGCGCGCCTTCTCTTAGGAGCCTGTTGTCGATTTCACAAATCGTCTCCAATTTTGTAAAATGTTTCAATTTGTTTTAGAATTTTGTTCGCCATATTAAAAACGAACATTTTTCACGAACAGATATGATTTTGTAGTAATAGAGATACGTCATTGTATTTTTCTACCATATGTATATATATATATATATATATTTTTTATGACAATATACTACAGATCACGTTTATCTCTTAATCAAAATATCGAAAACCAAAGTCCGACGCAGTTTGCATGAATTCAATCCCTTTTCAATAAAAAAAATAATCGTGAAAAATCGGACATGTTTTTTTTAGCCGAAACACGCACTGGCTCCAGGCTCCTTAATATATTATATGAATATTAAGTGTGTACAATATGTACAACATGTTAATATATAAAAATAAATTGCAATATAACTTCTTGTTTGTTTAAAATGTACACTCTAAATCAAACTCGTGTAGTATACGCCATAAAATACAATCATAATATTATTATGTTCAAGTGTACGATTTTTTCAAACCGTGTTCCGAAATATGTAGATAAAATGATGGTATTGTTTAACAAATATATACTATAATATAATATAATAAACTTTTAATGTAAACATAGTCGTAGTATCCGCATCCTGTACTCGCAGTCTGTTACGCATAAGTTACGAAACCTAAAAGACAAACGCGTAGTTGCTGTATATTATACAATAAACCTTTTACTCATAACTAAAATCCAATACTTCGTGTTTTGTTTTAGAGGAAAAAAATAAGGAAAACTAATAACAACGTGTACTTGTTGGGTTTTTTCACCTCGAGAATAAAAACGTATGAAATGTTTAAACGTGCCTCGTGTATAAAAACTACAAAATAATCATAGTTAATATATTTATGTTAATACAAAATGTATTATAGTAGTTGAATCAATATTATATTTTTTCATCGACAAATTTAATAAACGTCCAGATAGGTCATATTTTTCATAATAAATATACTTTTCCCTTCAAAATTATTACTGCCTAGGTAATACTTAATAAAAATATAATAAAAAAAACAATTTAAAACGTATTTAAAATTTTTTTTTTGAGGCTCTGATTTGTATGTGTCCAGAGATGTTTAAAAGTTAAAAATAATTAGATTATATATTAAATATCATTAAACAGATCATTGAACGGCGTATTGTAAATACTATTCACTATATTATTTATCTAACAATGTCACTGATATCATGATGGATGTGCAATTCTAAAAACTCAGTCATTTAAATAATACCATTATAAAAACTAAAATAATGTGCTCCATACTAATATTATTTCTTCTCATATCGTATCAAATGTCAACAATAAATACCAAACATGACATACACAGTACCCGAGAAAATTGATTTAAAAAATAATAAAACAATATTTAAACTTTTACCCCAACAACTACCTACTAAAAAAAGTCAACAAGTAACAAAGAGGAGCTAACAAAATAATATAATTAAATATATTCGATTTGAGTAATAGTACTTAAATATTCAAGTATTTACTGTAAAGCTAATCCGAGGCTAATCCAGCATGTATGATGTATTTAAAACTATACTTTTCTCTTAAAACTATAGTCATTCTTTTTTACTAATAAAGCCAGTACATTGCAGGTGTTTTGCATCGTCATTATGCCCCTCGTGCACGATACTACTACTAGGTAGGCTACTGTGTTGTAGGTAAGAGAAGTTGAGAAAGTAGCATGCGTAGAACAATTAAATTCATATAATATGTACGCAACGATAAATCATTACAAACAAAAATCGGTTCGAAGCAAAGTTTAATTAAATATTTATTTATTTATAGACGGAAAAAAAAACTCCATTTACAAACTAATCTCTATATAAATACATAATGTAGTATGAGGATTAACGTTAAAAATTTAATTTTCAATATAACAAAATATAAACATTATGTATAAAGTAACATATTTTTTAACACGTAATACACAATCAACTAAAATTTACTTCAGTAGTATTTTCTATGGATATCAGTAAATTAGCAGATGAAGATCGTAAATAATTCTTATAAATATTATTAATTGAAAAACAGTAATTAATTCTAGTAGATTTAATATTCATTCGGAAATTTAATTGTGGCAACAAATAATGACAGCCTATGGAATTATTTAATAATTTTGATAAAAATGTATAGTGGAGGTAATCACTTCTTTTGTTTAATGACTCTAAATTAAAATATGTTAAGATACCACTATACTCAATATGTCGAGAGCGTTCAGCTTTAAATTTAAATTATAGAAAACGGAGAAAATGATTTTGAACTGTTTCAAGATTTTGAGCCGTACAAATTTTATATGAGAACCAAATAAGACAGGTATATTCTAACTGTGATCTCACAAATGTAAAATATAAATTTCTTAAAGCATCATATTTATTAAAATTAGAACATTTAACGTGTAATAAAGCCTAAATATGAGACGGCTTTATTTGTTATTTTCTCAATATGACTGTTGAAACATAGCTTAGAGACAAAATTAATACCTAAGTCGACAAATGATTTAACTGACTCTATAGAGATATTATTAAGCTTATAATCATAATCAATATTAGTTTTTTTGATACAGAAAGTTAATACTCTGCATTTGTTAATGTTAAGACATAACCCATTTAAATTACACCAATTATTAAAATTTGTTAAGTCTTCTTGTAAAAGAATGCAATCACGGATTAAATTTATTTTTTTTTAAATATTTTGACATCATTAGCAAACAATAAAATATTGGCGTTTTATAACCGATTGAATATTATTTATAAACAATAAAAACAAAGTTGGTGAAAGGTGATCACCTTGTGGGACACCAGAAATAACATGGATAGGTTCTGATAGATAATGTTTTAATTTCACAATCTGGACTCTATTAATTATAAATAAAGAAAGCCAAGATAATAATGGGATCACAAAACCCAAAATATTTCAGCTTAATTATAAGTAATGAACGGTCAACACTATCAAATAATTTTTTCAAAATCTGTAAAAACGATAGTCATTTGAGAACCAGTTAAAAAAGACTAAATAAATTTGTGTTTAAATATAGCCAAATTCATTGTAGTAGATCGTCCTTTACGAAAGCCATGTTGAAAATTTGATAAGAAAATGCTTATGATATGGTATACTGATTTATTTATTAAATTTGAAAATATTTTATATAGTATTGAAATTTTTGAAATAGGGCGGTAATTTGTTACAAAAGAACGCGTTCGTCTTTCATGAAGATCGAAAAGATATATATAGTTTTCCAAGTAGCTGGAAACGCAACAGATTCTAAGAACTGATTAAAAATATAAATTATAAGAGGTGCAAGAATAAAGCAACATTCATAAACAAATTTGACTGATAAATTATAAGGGCCCATCGCCAAATTTGGTTTTAAATTACCAAATTGACCTATGACGTATAAAAGTGATATCTTAATATTATTAATACAGAAAAGAGATTCAATAGTCTGATTGACTAGTGTCGTATTTGATAGGGATTTTAATATACAATTGAAAAAAATGTACCAAAAAAGTCAATTATATCTTGTCTCTTATTGGCAATAATATTATTATAATTAACGTTATGCGAGAAAGTGTGTTTTGCGATTTCATGTCGTTAAAAAATTTCCAAAAATATTTAGGACTATTGTTTATAGAATTGTGTACATTTGTTTTATATAATTAGTATAGTTCCTATCTCTTATTATTTTTGATTTTTTTTTTAAGATAGAAAATTGAATACAATCAGAAATATGATTAGATTTTTTAAAAGCTAAGTGATATAATTTTTTTTCTTTAATAATACGTTTTAATTCATGGCTAAACCATAAAGGGAAATTAGAATGATTAGATAATATAAATGTTGGGACACAATCAGTTATGATTGAAAATATTTTTGAATAAAATTCTGATAGATAATGTTCCAATTTATAGCGCTTATTTTAGTACTAATTAGTTTATAATTTGCTTTATTCCAGTCATACATAGTTTCATAATGAGTTAGGTTGAAGAATAATTAATAATAAGTGGAGAGTGATGTAAATCAACATTTACAATAGGTAAACTATAAAATGATGCAGTGCAAGAATTAGAGTTTGTTATGAAAAACAAAATTTGAACTTCAAATACTTATAAAATAACAACATTACTCTCAACTTATTTTTAACCATTGAATACAATTTATGATAGACCTTGTGCTAAATTTTCAAGGATTTTTATGAAGCCAAAATAAATTATCCACGTAAAACCAAATAAAAATGGGAACATATTAAATGACTATTGCCTACTACTGTTAATTGATTTGAACATTTTATCACGTCTAGTATGAGCTAACATAAGTATTTAGAAAAAATTGCCCGTCTCTAATATTATTTTAAACTGAATTAGAACAAAATATCAACGCCGAAAATTACAGTAACCTTTATTAAATAAATGTACCAACTTTTCCCCAGGTTTTTTCTAATTATTAAGAAAACTACAAGAAAAAACAAAAAATGACTCCACTAATGTACCAACTAGACCAAATTCACTACCAAAAACTACCCCTAAAGTTAATGATCGGAGAAATTTCTCTGGTAGAAGTTGATAACCAACACAAAAAAAAGCAAACAATAAAAAGCATACAAGTAAAACGTTAAAACCACTACATTTCTCGCAACGTTCAGAATCTAAACACAGCATAGAAATTTAATTATAAATGTAGAATAATAGAATTATCTTAAATCAATTATCTTAATTTATCACTAATAAAAATATCAGGTAATAAAAAAATGCACAATTGTTAACACCAAAAAAAAAAAAATTTAAAAAATAGGTATAAGTACATATTACTTACTTACACATTACAAGTGAACTTTTTAATAGTTGATTATTTTTAAATTCGATAATAATAAGTAGTAAATAACAATACTAAATTAATCAATTGTTAATAAATTACGTTATGTAAAATGTGCAAAACACTTATATTCTTGAGATTTGAGGGTACTTAACAATAACTTACAAAATATTTTCAAACCTAGACAAAACAATAATAATGATATATAAAAAAAAAAATGACTACTTATTACAAAATACCTACGTACACATTTCACAATTTTCAAATTTGTGTTCGTGTAATATTATAGGTATACTTTAAAAGGCATCAAAATGGGTACAATAAATGCGTCCGTACATAATATCGTATATTGTGATAACAATATCGTAGGTATCAATATAATATTTTACTTCTGCAATAAGGTTTTAGCATTTTTCACAAAGTGCTCAAGTCGTAATAATGTACGAAAATTAGCACCCATGATAATAATTACATAACAGGTAAATGATTACGGTAACGGTTACCAAAACGAATGTTAGTTACCCATAACAATACAAGTACCGATGTACACGTATTATGATACTGCTTTCTACCGCACCCTGGGGCATCATTTGCGGGATACAAGGGTACCTATGCAAATACATCCAATGCATTTTTTTTAGCGCACCTAAAATGTTTAAAATATATGGTTAATTTCATATGATTTATAATCTAAAACGCTCATTCTATAATTTTACAAAAACAATTTGCCATCACTTATTAATTTTAACAGTATCAGAAGACATAAAAAAAACCGTTATAAATAATGTAATATCGACTACCGAATAAAGATAGGTGTGCTAAATTAAAATGTTGAAGGTTTTCGTCAATGTACTTTAAAATATATGCTTACATATTTATGCACTATGTTATACTGTTGAATTCTTTTGTTATTTAAATTTCACGACTTATAGGTACCTACCCATAATCAAATTATGTTTATTTAAAATACCTATAGATGTTGTTGAGTTGTTACTACCTCTATATGATTTTGTTTTAACGTATTATGTTTATTATACTGTACATATTACATAGTATAGTGTTTGTTCTGATCTATATAAGTATACCCAATACTAATACACATCAGGAATTTGAGAAATAATATGTAATTCTTGAAATAATAATTATACTGTACCAGTGCACGTTCAATATTTCAGGGGTGCGTATAGGCGGTTTTTAATAATGGTATTTAGAAAAAAAAAAAGAAAAAAAAAGGGAATTTACTATTTCAAAAATATTCGCATTTACTTTGAATACATTCATGTATGTGAATTCCATATCATAGGTATTTATTATGTACTCATGAAATTTACTAAGAAACATAGTTACATAAACCAAAAAAAAAAGTGCCATTCAAAGACATTTCAGAGCTTAAACACTTATTAAAAGCATGAAGTAAAACACATTTTTGAGTTAACCTAATGAAGTAGACATACGTTTTATTTTCATACAGAATTCCTCGTTAAAATAAATCTAAAAACATGTAGGTAGCGTAAGTATTATTTTTTTAATCGTTTTAAATCATTGTAACTTTTTTACTAATTAATATTTCATGCATATATGGAGAGTTAATAAAATCCAAAGTATTTATTTCCTTCAATTCTGTAAAAATCCTCTAAGATAAATTTATAAAATGTCGCGATTAGTTTATTTTGGATATAAAGATAATTTGTACTCCTGTAAATCACATATTCACGTGGCATATATAACAGACACTTAACCGAGCGTAATGTTCTTTCACAGGACCGCGGACCCACCGGATGCCACCATGGATCAGATCCGTATTCCTCTATTACCTGCCGGCGTGCATGTTCATGAAACGGCCAAAGAAGACGCGGCTACGGTGGATGATGGAGATGCCCGGCATGAGCGGTCCGCCGCATCCACACCACACGTCGCCATCGGACCTACCCACGCCCGCGCCACCGATTTCCACGACGCCGTCCAAACACAAGATGGAGGCAATGGAGCTGGCCGACTTGCACCATCCCAACTGTAAGATCAACCGGAAGGCGAGCGCAGAACGACGGGAGAGCGAGAGCTCCGACTCGTTAATCCTGTCACCCGAGGCGTCCAAAGCCACCGAAGCAGTAGAGTTCATTGCCGAACATTTGAGGAACGAGGATCAATACATACAGGTGATTTAAAATTTAACGTTCCATGGCAACGGCCACGGCGGTAGCAATGGGTGAGAGCGAATGGGGGAACATATTATTATTAAAAACGTATACACGCGTACTTACAACGTCCTATACAATAGGTATATTGCGACGCCGATAAGCGGTTTGCTCGTAGAACCGACAAAATCCAATCCCCCCCCCAACTCTAACGCGATACTGTATAACTACACACGGTTGAATAACCTATCGAAATCTCTAAATTTGAATCGTTTCCATCGCGGGAATGGGTTTAACACGCAAGGATTTTTTTTTTTTTCAATAATTAAAAGCTCAGATTTTAATGACCAAAAGTTCATTAAAATATTACCAATTTTGTCAATAATTGTGCGCATGACAGCGATTTGTAAGTGTGAATTTAAAATTGAATTTATTGAACCGTGAACGGAGACGGCAAACGTGAAAAACATAAAAATTTGTTTAGAAAATCGCATTTTAAATCGCGGACCATATTGACTCCGACGAGCCAGGGCGATCGCGTCGGCATTTCTTCCCCCGGCTCGTCCTTCCTTTTTTAACGAAATCGTCTTTTAGAGAACAAAGCAAAATCCATCAGATGGATAGGCGGCCTCGTCGCAGACTCAGTACCATCTAGACAACTTGAGCTTTCATAAAAGTTGCTACACGTAAAAATCGGAGCGAGTTTTCTGAGAAAAAAAACGTGTCCAGAGACTAGAACGAAGAAAAAGAAGAAAGGAAAAATAAACAGCATATTGTAAAACCAATAGCTCCCTCGCTACGCTCGGAATCCGATATCAAAATTTTGATTTTCGTTGTCATCTTATAAGCTTATAATATTTCATATGGAATTAAAATATGTTTTAATCCAGTATTTACCGTCGACGGGCCTATTGCATGGTCGTTGACAATAAGTCATTTTTGGGAAAGAACGTGATTATTTCGATAAAAATAGTCGAAAACACGAACGTCATAGACCGTGGCCGTATTAAGAATAAAATACAAATTCAAGTGTTTTTTTTTTTTTTTTTTAAATACTGCTTAAAATTTTTAAAAATTCAACACCAAAATCGGAATTGAAACCATAAAAATTCAAAATACATTTTCGAAATTCAACACCAAAATCGAAAAAAAACAGATTCCCCAAAATCGAAATCAAAAGCGACATTTTTTTTTTTATGGTTTCGATTCCTGTTAAAAAGTATAACCGAACAACGTGCGAATGCTTGATTATTATATAATAGAGGTAAACACTCGTTTTGAGTTCGTGAAAATGTAAAAATCTAAAAACAACTTACAGTTATCGTCATTGCTGCGGGTTATTTTTTTTTTTTTTTTTGCTTTGAGATATGTCATCACTCATCACTATCGCGGCCAGGAATATTGACCGATGTCTCATTGATGAACGATGAAAACTTTGACATTTCCGATTATTTAACGTGAAATCAAAAATAAATGAAACACAGCCACACGGTGATCACTTGAAGTAAACTTAACAACGGCATTGACACCGTTCGATTTACCGCCATGCCCATGCAACAACTGACCGGCCACCGGCGACCGCAACCCGTTTGTCACGCAGATTCTGTTGTTCGGCGCGCGCATATTTCTTGCCATTGGCCGTGTCCGACAGTCGCGCCTGTTAAATCGCATTATTTGGTAAATTTTTCCCATGCGCAGTGTTCGTGCATTCGCGTTTGATCACGTGACAAACGACGTGCGCCCAACATATTCTCGTGTGCCGTCCACATAAGTCTTATCCTATTATTTTAACATTATATTATACAATATATTTTTATTAGATAAAGACAATGTTTCGTTTCTTCATCGTGTGCGCACTCACAGAGGGGGGAGGGGGAGTCATGGAGCTTAACCGCCCCCCCACCCTCGTTAGTCGTATTTTTTTTTTGCAATTAATTCGTATTATATTTGTAAGGAATACAGTGGCGTAACCGGGAATTTTCAACGGGAGGGGATGTTACGTATAAAAAATCGTGAAAAAAAAGAGTAAAATTACCTTCTCTACCCGACTCGACTATGGAAATTGGTAATTTAAAAACCGGATTCTAAAAAAGAAGTCAATTTCTAATCAATACATCAAGCTTTTTCTCAGAAATCGGCTGAAATTTATGAGTATCGATATTAGATTACTAATATCTTGTTGTATTTTTAAGCCAATGGGGGCTCAAAATTTTAACCCCTGACTCCACCCTGGACACGCCACTGAAGGAATTTAAAAATGTGTATCACATTAATTATTATTTCAACCTACCTAAATATATTTTG
This sequence comes from Cinara cedri, assembly GCA_902439185.1. Lineage (NCBI taxonomy): Eukaryota > Metazoa > Arthropoda > Insecta > Hemiptera > Aphididae > Cinara > Cinara cedri. The sequence continues at coordinate 56,002 of CABPRJ010000975.1, read as the reverse complement.
TTGCACCAACAAATTATTAAAATAATTTACTGATTATAGTATAAATATTAATAGGTCATTGATTTTAGATTATGAGTGCAGCGAAGAATTTATTGGTTTCACAAATATATTTATTTTTTTATTTTGTTATACTGTGTACAAAAATTCTACCAAAAAGCTTACTTTGATATATAGGATGTAAACCATGATACCCATGATAATGGGTTTAAATTAAATTAAATTTTTTTTTGTTGTTTAAACTATTAAAGATTAAAATTAAACACATAAAAACATTATTTTGAAAAACATAAAATAACACATAATTAAATTAAATTAATACTTTTTAAAATTTCTTTAAATCCTTTATTTATGTATATTGTATACTTTACTTTTTAAAAAAACTTGTTAATTCATTTTGATGACGATTATTCTGACATGTCTTCACTATTTGACTATTTGACGTTTCATATTTTCTGAAGAACTAAAAGAAATGTATGAAATTCAATACACGACACATCTTTAAAATGTCGTTTTACGATTATAATTGATCTATCAGTGTCCACAAGAAATCGATTTTTTTATCTGTCCATAAGACGTTTGTAATTGAAAATACTGATTTACATACGGTACGTAAAATCTTTCCAATTTCATTACCAATACTTAAAAATGGAAATTCATTTTTTAACTTACAAGTAAATGCACACCTTAGCTTTAGGCATTTCAATTAATTACTTTCATAAAAATTTACAATATTATGTATTACGATGATTAACAACAAGTCGGCGGCACCAAAAACTCAACGATTGTTGGAACATTACTAATGAAATCAAAACAATTTGAAATTTGTTTGATTGCCGATAAGATAACGCTTGTCCACGACATGGAGCTATTATTAGGTTATTATTAATATATTTTTATCTTACAATACGCTCACATTTGATAACGATCTGGTTTACGTCGCCGACAACAATGTGATGCAACAATAATAATGGTAAAAACAAAAATCCAAATGTACAATTGAAAAGTATAGGTACTTATATTATTCTATTCAATAATGTCATTTCAAAAATTATAAATTAACCGTAAGACAAAAAACGGTATTAATATGGGACGGATTTGAAATTATAGGACAAAATGTGTCCTGAGAGAAGTTTGTCAGGACAACAGGACACAAAGCCGAAATAAAAGACAATCCTGTATTAAACAGAACGTATGGGGTCACCTTATTGTAAAACCAATACATTCCTAGCTCCACTAAAAATCTAAAATTATGTTGTTTTTAGCTTATAGGTAGGTACACGGTACACAATAATAACATGGCATTATTATTTATTGTTATTATTATTATTTACGACACAAGTTAAAAATTCAATACCTTTTTCTTCGCAAAATGCTAAATATGCTACTAATAAGAATAACACTTTGTTTTATGTTTCGAAAAAAACAAATAGTTACGTAACTTTAACGTTTAGTACAGTGTATAATAGATAAGCAAAATACGCAGTTAATATTAAAAAATAAAACATATGTTCGGGGGGGATTTTTGAATAACAACAAAACATTTTCTTTTTTTCTCAATTTCTCATCCCTTAATTATAAATATATTTTTTTTACGAATAGAAACGATTTATGATTGCAAAAAGAAATCAATTGTGACAATTGACTTCTTCCTCTACCACGCCATTTTAAACTTTTCTTACAAAGTATTATTTTCTTTATTGAATCTCGTATATTTTTTGTGCACAACTTAAGTACAATAGTATAAGAAGTAAAAAAAATATTTTTTAAAAAATATCACAAACAAATTACTATTAATGGTTTTGATAAAAAATTGAAATTCAATTTTAAGCAGATTTCATATAATAAAATAATGTAACAGAAAACATAATTATGTTACTAAACATACAATATTATTTATATTAATTTCAATCAATAAGCTGTATATAGGTGCAATTTCAATTTTGTTTTTTTTTGGGGGGGCAGCTTAAAAAAATTCACAATACACTAACCTGTGAAGGGATATGCCCCCTACACCCCCCCCTTGACCTTATTTTAACCAATTTGTAATCATATTACAGAATCTTTATGTCACAAAATACATATTATAATAACTTCATTGTTACTTAGACCTAGGCATCTCAAATTTCAAGTGGAGGGTGTAATTTATAATAACATATCTTTGTTTAGACCCCATTCACTGAATTACAACAATTAAAATAAACTTTTAATCTAATATAGTAAAAACGCGTTATGGCAAATATTATACAGGCTTATCGCCTATTACTGGTATCCCACGTTTAATAAAGATTATCTTATATTATAAAGTAGGTACCTACCTAAATATACATTTAGTGTATACCATCGTTTGATAGCAATAATAAAACATTGTAATAATAATTCCTAATAATTTAGGGTCAAAATTATACATTTATTTCTATATTACCAGCCATAATTTATATTTTATAATTAACATGGTTCTCATAATATATGATACTATGTAAATATAAAGAAAAAAAAATACAAACTGTACACATTTACAATATAATTTAAATGAACTTTAATGTCTTGAATTTTTTAGGAGGGCTACGGCAAAGTTTGGTGGGGCTAAACCACCAAATCCCCGCCCCTCCCCCCCACGATTTGCGCCTATGTAGCTGTACAGTCATAGTTTTAATTTTAAGATAAACACGAATTATGAAAATGGGAACTAGTTTCTTTTTATTTAATTTTTTACAAATTCGCTATAAACAAAATTGGAAAACAAATTCATATCAATATTCTCAATCCATGTGTAAATTATATTGAGACATTTTTGAAGAACAATTGTTTCGAATATTATAAAATATTACATTCAACTATGAACCAATCAGTAGGTATAATTTTATTAGGTCTCAACCAGTGTCGGTCCAGGCTATGGTCCAGGCAACTTAGGGAACGATCAAATCCGAGGATACAACCACTTTTTTTTAGATGATAATTAAAATTTTTTTTAATTATAAAAAATAAAATAGCAGATCCATTGGATTACACGAATTTACACATTTGGACTTTTTACTGTAAAATAAAATACCTGTATAAATATAAAATTGACAATGTTTAACCTAAGCTGCAAAACGTTTGGGAAGAAAAAAAAACTATCTACTACTATTTACTCAGTTAATAAATTTAATATTGTTCTCATATTGATGAAATAACTCCATGATATGGAGTTCACAGTTATGTAAATAAAATCTATCTCACTGATAACCTATGCATAATTTGTAAACAATAATACTAAAACCAAATAATCACTTTAATTTATTAATATTAATTATTTCAGCCTAGTTTACTATCTATGTAAATTATAGATAAACCAAACGCAGATTTTTCCTATACGATAATAATTTAGGTCTATAGTTTACAGAGAAAACGTAATCATGAAAAAATGGCCTATGCTACTTAAGCTTAATTTATATTTAAATTTCAAAATCCTATCTTAAGATGCAACAAAGGTATGCTGGTGAGAAAAGCCGGGTGAATTGGTTCGTGTAAGGAAGGTACATTGGCATACTTGCCGAAACTAAGCCAGGAGCTGTGCGCTCAGATTTAATCACAAAAGCCGAACAATTTTCAAAAGTACCTAATAATGCCTATAGAAATATCCGTAGTCCCGTAACCATGATATTAACGGTCGTAGTATCCCATAAATACGACTGTACTAATCTATAAAATATCAAAACAACCGTGGTAGTCATTTAGAAAAAAGATATTCATGATTGGCACATGAACGGGTACACCAATAATCGACTGATTATAATATTTGTGATTAACATATTTTTATTTTAAAATACTAACTCAAGCGACGGAAACGGGGTTTTTCCTTACCCCGTTTTCGTTTTTTTTTTTTTTTTTGATTGCTTTCAGATAAGAGAAGACTGGAAGTACGTGGCTATGGTTATTGATCGGCTACAGTTGTACCTGTTCTTCATAGTCACCACCGCCGGCACCCTAGGCATACTTATGGATGCCCCTCACATATTCGAGACTGTCGACCAGGACAAAATCATCGAAATCTACGGTGGAAAATAAACATTTAATAACTAAAAAGATTTATAGATGAAAATGCTCAAGTTAGAACTAATTCGCTTCAGAGGAGTTATTTAACATAAAATTAAAATAATAATTTTATTATTAAAAATGTATGCAAAAAAAAAAAAACAGTACTGTAAAAACATCATGTTGTTATATTATTAATATAAAAAAAAAAAAAATGTTACTTATTAATATATTGTGTATATTAATAATTAAAGATGTTTAAGAAAAAAACAAATATTATTAACGTTTTTAGATTAGTTTTGATGTTGGAATAAATAACAGTTCGCGAAAATGTCTCGAACGTCCTCGTACGTATACTGTTTGTGTTGCAAAATATCCTACTAAGGGGTTTTGAATGTGCTCAAATCGTTCATTTTCCACACAACACACAGGGATATGATTTTTCACAGATCCAAACCAAATTTATTTTGTCCCTATTTCGCATCCCATCCCCACAACTTTCACCCCTCCCCCTGGTGTACTGGGATACTGTGAACCGCCCTGTGTATAGTTCTAATGTGCCAAAAACAACGTTGACGTGACAGAAAATAAACGGAATTTTTTTGCTCAAATACGTCACGTATAAAATACAAACAATAATAATAACAGTCCGAAGTTATTGTTTCATAATATTGGTTTTCGGACGACAATAATTATTATAATAAATCGAAAAGAAGAAATCCCTAAACACATAACCCGTCACATTTTTATTTTTTTATAAGTTTTTGGAAATATTTTCTCGTCAAATTAATTAACCTACCTACGTATTAATATTATTATTGTATGAAAATCTTCGCTCAAATATTTTTCACTAATACACTATACTATAGACGATGACGTCCGGGACATATTCGTCGAAATTTTGAACCAACGTTTGATGAATGTACATAACTATTATTGTTATATTTTTTCAGTTTTTTTATTTCTCAATTATTATAAGTATTAGATAGATGTCGTTCGTGCCCGGTTCGCCCAAAATAATTAAATGACGAACAAAGATATTTTGAAAAACAATATCCACACGATAATAAATATGGATCGGGTTCGGAAAGCAGAGCGGGTTAATATTACTGTCCATAGGTTAAATTCAACGCTCGTTTCAAAATGGTCGTATATAACCTACAAATTTATCGATAGCAACTGTTTGCAACTTTCTAGCATAATATAACCTATACATTATAATCAAATTTATATTTAAAAAAATAAAACTAATACCTATCTAATAATCATTTATTGTTATTATTATTTTTTTTTTCTATTATTATTATTATTATTATTTATTATTTATTGTTTATTATTATTATTATTATTATTATTATTATTATAGTGTGCACTAACGGCATACGGCTCACGTTAGTTGTATACTATAGGATTTAGTTTATATTAATTTATTGTTTTATTAAAAAACAAATTTTAAACAATATTTAATTTGTTTTTATTTTTTGTTTTTATTATTATGTAGTGTGTGTTGCAAAATTTTGGTGTACGTACAATTTTGTTACTGCGTTTTAATATATATTATAATAATGTTATACAACCCTCAAAAAGGGAATTTTTTTTTAAGTATTGTATAAAAATAATAAATATAGTTAAGTCATGGAAGATATATACAACACAGCTGTTACAATCATCCGTGTACACAATAATAATTAATTTAACAAAAAAAAAATTAAGAAATTCAGACAATCTCATCCAATTATAAAGTGTTTATGTAATTCTGTTTGTGTTGGCTAGTGTATAAAAACAACAAATGTTCAAAAAAAATCCGTTATTGTGACGCCTTTGTGCGATATTGAAAACGAATCGAACAATTTGAAGGGCGCAAGGGAAAACAGTAGTAGGTAGTCCAGGAAAATTGCACCAAAGCAAAACTTCTCTACAGCTACATGACTACATTTTGTTTTGATCAGTACATTCAATATTTTACCATCAATAATGTAACCTATTCAACTGAAACCTTTTTCACCGAATAGAACTCAGCCTTTGATAATAGTTCTGAAGCACCATTGAATATTGGGTACCATTAGGTAAAAAAATTGTTTCAGTTAGTTAGGTAATATAAATGATGTTAAAATACTGGATGTACTAGTTAAGAATTGAACAAATGGACTAAATACTGCTTTTCTTACACTGGGCCCTTCATTCCAAATAAACACAATTGTTCTTGTTTAAGTGTTTAAGGTTTAAGATGTTGGATAATGTTTTGGCTTAAATTTTTCGTTAATTTATTTTAATTTACTTTGTTTGTAAGTCAAATATAATACCTACATCAAACAAAACTGAAAATAACGAATTATAAAATATGATGTTTTGTTTTGTTTTTTTTTTTCTATCTAGTCGTTTGTTTGTTATTAATTATTATAAATATAATTGTTAAAAAAAAAGTCTGGTATTATAATAAATATTTAGTAGGTATCTGTGCAATAATAAAAGTTCACATTTAGTAACATTTTAATAAACTGTAACTAAAAACTGTTTTTTTTTTTTAAATGTATAATTTATATAGATAGGCTACATTATTCGCATTTTTACAAGTAAAAAATAAACAATGTCTGAACAAAATGTGTTGTGCAACAGAATAAAAATTAAATAACTAAGATAATATTATATATATATATATATGTGTGTGTGAAATATATATTATACATATATATATATATATATATATATACATATATATATATATATATATATATAGTAATATACATTTGTAAACTTTTAAAATAAATTATAGCCAAATAAATTAAACAAATTTATTGCTTGAAGAATTGATTTTTTTTTTTTTTAATATACCTACTTACCTACCTACCTATATAATACATTTATATATATATATATTTGTGCCAACAATTATATATCAATTCATGTATTGCATAAGAAATATTATTTGCCTCTAAAATATATCAATACCTACATAAAAAAAAGTTTTCCTAAAATAATGGGGACGGGTGCAGTCGCTGTTATAGGTGGAAAATTGGGAAGGTAGGATATAGACGGGAATTTAATGTATATCTGTAAGCAACGATTAACTATTGCAAATGAAAAAAACTGATTCTGAGTTCGGTTGATAGTGTTGATTTTTCAACAATATATATGTCATAGTTTGGTGAATATCTACATACATATGCATTAAACATTTTCTTTAATAATATTTGTTTAATATTGCAGATTTTTATTGTTTTTTCCAATTTATTGGGAAAATAAAAAAAAAACCACCCTAAAGTATCTCACCAGTCCGATTTTCTTTCAAAAAAAGTGCTATCATTGAAAATTGAAGCAAAATTCCCGGTAGTAAAGTCGTCTGCAGAAAAATAAAAAAATTAACATCATTGTAAAACCATAGGCTTCTTCGCTTCACTCAGAATCTAAAAAACAAAATTATTTAATTTACACTTAAAGGGAATGTTTCAACTAAAATAACATTTTATTTTTTTTTCATGTAAATAGATAGTTAACCGATTTAAATTAGTGGGCAACCATAATTTTCCCCAAAATACTTGATTTCATTACCATCAAAACTATTTCTAAGCTTAGCTGTATCATTGTTTAAGAATCCTAAATAGTATAAAGATAAAGGAATTGAAGATTATAAAAGTTTTGACAATTTTACTAGTAAAAGGATAATTTTTCTATTTTAATTTACAGTCTCTACAAATATTTTTTGCTGAATTAGAATAAAAAAACATTTAATATAATAAAAGCATTTAATTAATGAAATTTAAGTAATTTCCCCCGTTCTTTCTACATTCAAGAAAGAACTCTTTGTTATTTTACAATTGGAGTAATATTTCTCGTAGAAAACGTAATCCGTAAAAATTAAAAATAAATGAAACCTATCACCGTAAATTTATCAATTTCGTTTTTAGTTTTTTCCCAATTATTATGAAAGTTACTCAAAAAATCAAAAAGAACATACTTCATGAGTAACTAGATAAAAATCAAAAAAGATTTCTTATCATTTTTTTTTTTGTCTTTTAAAGAGAACTTTGGGTTTCAACTTTTGAAATTCTAATTGGGCATTCACTCATATATTTATTGCAAAAATATTCAATTACGGAACTTTAAACATTTTTGTTGGTGCTCCTGTGGTCATAGCACCCAGGATGTGGGCACCTCTTGCACCTCCTATGGACAATCTTGCATATACATGCACAGACCCCATGGGAGGTACAATAACCACCCGGCTATGCCTCTGTTGCCATGAGATTATAGTATTTATGTTCTTTTGTGTTCAATCTTAAGATTGGTTTGCAAGCACTCTCCACTCTTCTCTATTACACATCTTTTTTTTCATTTCCTCATATGAATTACACTTCTGGCCTTTCATTATCTGCAGGATATATTCTAAGTAGTCTACTTCAACAATTTTTCCTCTTTACTAACACTTTGATAAGTATCCATGTATATGTATTAAAATATTATTTAATAACATACAATTTCAGATGACATATTCTTGATTGTAAATTTAGTGGATTTAAAATTGGATTATTACTAAGACTAACTATAATCTATTAATCTATATACTATGGGTAAAAATGTGGCTTGTGGCTTAAACCTTAAATATTCTGAGGGTATTTGATGCAAGGACTTGGATATATGTTCAGTCAGCCATACCCAGATACCCTTAAGTACTATAATATTTTACTATAAATAAAATGTAAAAATCAAAAATAAATATTAAAACAAGATGTATCTAAAATTATACTATTTTAATAGATACATAATATGTATTAATTTTATTTTGCACTAGTATTCATTCAATAAAACAAAATATAAATACACAAATTAAAAATAGTTTTTCAAAAATTTAAATATTTTAAACTTCTAAATAATTAGTTTAGTTATATATATATATGTACATAGTTATGATAATAAAAAAAACATTTTTACTTTCTTATGATAAGGGTTATAAAAAATAATGTATTAAAATCAGTATCTAACTAGAATCAATAATAGTAGTAATAGTAGAAACAGTAGTATGGGACGCATTGAGTTCTTGCTGTTGACGAGCTTTAATCTTAGCTTGTCGCCTTTCTTCAGCCAACATTCGGTTACGCATCATTCTCTGTCTTTGTTCTTCAGTTAGTCCAGTATTCCTAACATTTGGAGTAGATGTTACTGGAAATATATCAACAGTGTTAGCAATTCGATCAAATACATCATCCTGTGTGGGTGGTGCTAGTGGTTCAACTATATCTTCTTCAGTTTGTGTTACAATATCGTCTAGACCCAACCTAATTCGCTTTATTATTACTTTCACATCATTCTTAGAACCCAATTTCTCTAACTTAGCGATGGCATCATCAAATGTGTACTTGGGAAATAATCGATGTGTCCATTGTTCGAGACGATTTATGACAACATTAAGATCTTCTGATTCATGGTGTTTACCTTTCAGTTGAATAGCCTCAAACCATTTTGGAAGTACAGATAACCCACGAGGTCCTCTTAATCTAAAATTAACATAAATAATAGAAAGTCAATTTACATTTTAAAGATACAATGAAAAATTATAAAATACTAATAATAGAAAATTATAATTCTTTTATTAATAACATTTCTAACTAAATATATGTGTTAAGATGGGCTTAGTAATTGGTAACAAATTTCAGATTTTTGGTGGCAATTTTCTTAATTTTTCCACTTTTATACAATTTGAAAATTTATTTTATATTTAAATTACCACCCTAATAATAAGACTTGTTGGGCTTTCCCGCTTATGTACTATTTGACATCCACTTAAGAGGAAGTGGTGCGATTTTTTTTTTATAGAAAAATCTAATGTTTTAGATCGAAAAGCCAGAAAAAACTGTAAGGTTTATAAATGACAAATTTCAATTTTGAAAATTAATTATGATTCTTTATGTTCTTTACTAGGATATGTAGTCATTATTTTTATAATTTTAATTTTCTTTATCAAATGTAAAAATCAAAATACTTTAAGGAGCCTGATGTAAAAAAATTAAAATTGACAAATTTAAGGCATTACTACAATTTCATTATTTTAAATTTTACAGCTTATATTTTCTACCAGAAATATTGCTCTAATAGGAAAGCATCAAGAGATTTCTTTTAATGTCACAACAGCAACCACCATGGCATATGAGTTAGTAAAAAAGAAATGCTGGCAATACTTTCAAAAAAATTATAATGTTGTAAATTTGTAATTTTAATAAACTATTTGTAAATGGCTTTTGGTGGATCACTTATGACACTAGTGTGCTATATATTATGTAGATTACGCAGATTATAGTAGATCGCTTACAACATAGTTACTGATTATTTCATGTTTTATTGAATGGTTTCATAGACTTATGGGGAAATATGTAGATTATTTTAATCTTGATGTATTGAAAATTCTAAACAGGGTTTATGGCCTGCATAAAAATGTGTGTAAAAAAAAAATAGAAGCAACAACACTAATTTAGTCTGGCTTTTAGATCTAAATAGACTAAAATACACCACCATAATTCCCCCTAATAATGGATGAAGCAAATTTTAGTTAATTGGGTAATTTTTAATTTTTACCCCAGCGATACCCATAACCTACACAAGTCATTGAGTAAAAATATTGCATATGGAATTTAAATGGATTTCAGACACATAAAAATTATTTATTATAATATACATTGAATAAAACTAATCATTTCCTGTATCAGTTCATTTAAATATTAAATATAGGTATTTGTAAACAATATAAATACTTAAAAATTTAATTAATACTGTTACCTATCTTGAACACAGTTAATCAAGGAAAATTATGGCCTACTTTCAACACTCAAATACTTAAAATACTTGTTTTTCATATTGTGATCAAACTCAATAATATTGTAGTTTTATAGGTATGTAATAATAATAAAAATAATAAAATAAGTACCAATTTTATTTAATCTTTTTGCAATAAAATAATATTCACCTTTCAGCATTTAATTTAGGCTGAGGTTTTCTCACTCTGACCTTTACAGGAACGGATCTTTTTTCACTTTGTTCTTCATTCTTATTATGTTCCTGCTGCTTTACGTTTTCATCATTGTCTTTGTCTGAATAATAATCCACCAAATTGTCTAAATCATTATCTATATCGTCGAAGTCCTCCATAATCAGTTGGAAAACGTTTATTCAGTATCAAAATTTTCAACGACTGACTTACGACTCACAACTGTGGCAATGTACTTCGTTTAGATTATTTAAAATTTCGTTTAAAATATAGGTACACAACCAATACTTGTTCAAGAAATCCGTTAATGTCTGTAGATAGATATTATCGATTTCTTTTTCATATCAGTCCGTGTTTGGTTTTCCGGGCCTATTTTACGATGATTAATACAAACTATGATAGAAATCCTTATATACTTAATACCATGACAAAATAGATTTTATCATGCTTAATAGTTGGTACTATAAAAGTTGGACAATAACTAACAAACACTCAGTGTAATTTTTAGATCATATATGATGTATATGATCTAAGTTGTAATTGCGAATTGTGATTATCAAATATGATTAAGTGATAACATAACATTCCGTACATAGTGTTACCAATAAATTAAAAACTGTAATCTATATCTATAATCTATTTTATATTATAAATATCAGTAAATATTTTTATTGATTGAAAGTGCAAATAAATATTACAAAAAATATATTTTAAAAATTACAAATAGACTCTAACTTCCCTATTTGAATTTAAAAACTCAAATACCTATACCTACGGCTATTTCATTGGCATTTTGGCGCGTTACACCAAGACACGAATTTTACGATAAGGTAATAAAGAAACGTTTATTTACAACATAAAGACATAATACAAGTGATCGCCAGCAGACGGCTTTTGACGGAGGAAAGGCGAGCACGCAACAATTAAAAACAACATTAGTTAAGAAAAACAATTATACATAATAATTATTCGGAGTCGGACACAATGCTTCGCATACGGCGTCGGTACGGAGAGGTGGTCACGTCGAGACGAGAGGAGCTGTGGACGATGACTGCTGAACGCCGACGACGAGGCGCAGCAGGAAGAAGAAATGTGGCGCGAAACCCGCCACAACATAATATTATATCAATGAGCTAATAAGAATATAGTTGGCAATACCAAACCTTTTATCAATTGAAAACACTGCCTAATAGCACGTGTTTGAAGAGTTTAACCATTTACTCTATGATTTAACCAATGAACTATATAATAACATGTTATCAAGGCTATTAACATGTTCAATAGCTTTAAGATAGCTAAACTGTTATCGTAATTTATCTGTAATCGTTAACTACATGGCTAAATGCAGCAGTTGTGCTTTTGTGTACTAACAAATAGAATATAATAGAAAAACTTTAAAATGAATAAAACGATAACCACTGAGTAAGTAGTGTCAAATGTTAAAATTATGATCTAAATTCAAAATAAATTATAATACATTTCTCAAAACATAATTTTATCTAGCTGTATGCCTAAATTTGTTACCTATTGAAATTATAAAATATAAATGTATTAGTTTTTAAAGCACTGAGCAGAGTAACCACAACCAAACAAATAATGAATAGATAAAATTTTACCTAGTGTAAATAAATTTTTGAATTTTATTAAAAATGTATAAAAATAAATTGAAAACGATATTCTATAACATTGTCTAACTAGATACCTATGTGTGTGTATTTCTATTTTTATTTTTAAATTAAGCAGGCATGCTATTATTTTACTACTATTATGTGTTTTCATAATTTTAAAATTTTAACAGAGATTATACCAAGATTAATGATGAAAGTAAAAAGAAAAGTAATTTGAAGCGCATATGGCAGGACGAAGAAGACCAAACTAGTTCCCAGTAATTAAACCTTTAGTATCAATAAATTATTATAAAAATTAAAGATTTTATTTTGTATCTAATTTAAGTTTTATGTGTTGTATATTATTAAGTATATTTAAACTAACTTGCATGCAATTAATTGGTTTTTAATTATACAGAAAAGAGCACAAAAAACTTTTGCGACAAAAATATGTCGGAATTGTTGGTAAACCAAAATGGGCAAAAATCACTGCAAATCAATCAAATGAAAAAGTATTATCTGATGATGAAGAAGATTTAGATTTACTAAAAGTAATTATTATTTAGATATAATATAGGTAATAAAGCAATATTTTGTTAAAATGTTTTCAATTTTATATTATTTTAGTACAGTGGTAATTTGGCTCGAAATAAAAAAGGTATAAATTTAGCTAAAGGATTAATTGGAATAAAAAAATTACACAATTTAAATTTGTCCTCGTCATCTTGTGGTAAAATTGTGAAATCTTTAGAATTTCATCCATCATCTAGTTTGGCTTTAATTGCTGGGATATCAGGAAGAGCTTCAATTGTTCAAGTATGATTCAAATGTTTGATTTAAAAATATAGTATGTTCCTATAGAAATAAATAAAATTCCAACAGGTTGATGGATTTAACAATGAAAAATTACAATCTGTGAAATTTCAAAAATTTGCTATTGACTGTGCACATTTTACTACAGATGGAAAACAATTTGTTGCTGGTTCAAAAACACAAAAAAATTTTTACTGTTATGATTTATTAGAAGGAAGATCAATGTTTGTTCCCGTTCATCATAATATTGGATTAACTAAAATGGATGTATGATCTAAGTTAATTTTAATTATATTTGTTTTTTATTTTAAACAAGCATGTTTACAGAATTTTTGTATGTCACCTGATGGAAAACTAATAGCTATCTGTGGCAACTTTGGAGAAATTCACCTATTCACTGCTAAAAGCAAAGAATGGATAACTACATTAAAAATGAATGGTGCAGTATATGCCCTATCTTTTACTAGCAATGGAAAGAGAATGTATTCATTTGGAGGTAAATTTATTAAAATCTTTTGAGTTAAAAAATAACTAGTAAGTTTTGTATAACACCAAAAACAATAACTGTTTTAGAGATGTATACTTAATTTTATAATTTCATAAAATATTGTTAAACTTTTGTGGGTATATTTTTTTTCCAACACATTTGATTATCAAATATTGATCTATTAAAATTGTTGAAACTAACTGTCATATTCTTCTCTTTCGCTTTCATTCTGACTATTTTTAGGTCGCCCACAAATATTTAATTAATTATAATAAACTTATGAATGTTATAAATTATGTTTAATAATTTAATTATTCTAGAAAGTGGCGAAATTTATGAATGGGATATGAATAGTCGAACATGTATTAAGAAATTTTTGGATGATGGTTGTCTCCAAGGTACTAGTTTAACAGTGTCACATAATGATCAATATTTAGCTGCAGGCTCGTCATCGGGTGTTGTCAATTTATATAATTTACCGTGTGATATAAATCCAAAACCTGAGAAAACCATTTTAAACTTAGTAACAGGAGTTTCAAAATTAAGTTTTAATAAAAGTTCAGATATTTTAGCTATGGCTTCTAACCAAAAGAATGATGCTATTAAATTGGTAACTATTTACAATTCTCAAAATTATGGTTTCAGTATGTTGTACTATTATCTGTACAATTATATAATTTTTTTTTTCAGCTGCATGTACCATCCAAAACTGTTTTTTCCAACTTTCCCACAACATCTGATAATATTGGAAAAGTTAATTGTATAGATTTTTCACCAAATAGTGGATATCTAGGTGTATCTAATAATAAATCTGAAGCTCTTCTGTACAGGTAAACCATTACAATTTTGTATTAAAAACACAACTAATATCATAAGTATTTTGAAGTATTTTCAGTTTTCTTGATAAATTATATGAATAATAGAATAAATAACTAAACTGTTCGAAAATTGAATATTTTAGTTTCTGAGTGGAGAATAATATGTTATATATCTCGCAAAACATTTTTTTTTTATTGTTATTAGTAAAAATACTTGTAAAACCTCTTTTTTATGTACAATTGTAGCTGATCCTTTTTTTCGATGTGTTGTAAACCATTGAATACGACACTACATTGAAAATTTGTTCTCTATTTTACTTTCAATGTTGGATATAAATGTGATGCAATGTGTTCATAGACAATTTTAATTGCCACCAAATTTTTTCTCTTTTCTCAAAAATTTCATTCTCGAGGCTTTTGAAAGTAATTGCCAAGTAGATGTTACTTTTATTGACTTTGAAAAAGCCTTCGACAGAGTCTAACACAACTTACTATTCCTAACTCTCAGGAAGTCAGGGTTTAGTGATCCGCTATTAGCTTGGTTCAAATTATACTTGTCTGGAAGGTACCAATGGGTGAAAATTAATGAATATAAATCTGAAGTCTCCTATACCTTCAGATGTTCGCAAGGGGGCCACTTGTCACTTCTACTACTCACCTTGTTCATTAACAGTGTCGAGAAGAGTCCCTAATTATAATATTCTAGCATTCGCAGACTACCTAAAAATTTTTTTTCGAATCGGCAATGACTACGACTTTCTTCTGTTACAAAAAGAACTTACCACATTAATCTATTTGTCTTAACATGAATGTTAATAAATTTCAATCAATGTCCTTCACCAGATCTCATGCTTTAATTGACCACACCCACTCGATTAACAATATCAATGTATCATCAATTTAGTTGTAAGGGAGTTAAATAATTTAACCCTTATTCACTTCTCATTTAACTTAATGTTGATCTCTAAAAACAATTTTTTAAATTTCCTGAACATTTTCATTTTATGGAGAAATGACTGATTCATTTAAGTAAGGTTAAACAATATTAATAATACTATGAATACTAAGGAAGAATCACTTACGGAAATCACTGTATGAATGTTTGTTAGTCTTACAGGAAATCTTAACTTTAAGTCTAATCTCAAAATTCTCATTATACCATTGTATCCAATGCAACACATATTTTGATAAATGAAGATGGAAGCTAAACTAAATATCTTTCTAATTTTCAATTTTTGATGATTAAAATTTGATTAACTGAACTTCATTAAATATGTATACTTACAAAAGTTGCACATTCATAGTACGAATAATGTGCTTTTTTAAAAATTATTTCTGAATTTTATATTTCCTTAGTTACGTAGTTACAAATTAAAAAGAGCAGATGATAAAAAAAAATGTATAAAATGTAAATAAACACCAATCAGAATCAGTATTTTATTTGTGTTATGATTTATTTATGTTTATAGTAGCTAATAGATCAATATAACTAATTGGTAAATTAGTTGACAGCTTATTTATAACTATATATTACTAATTTATAACCATACACATAATATTGACACTGATAATAATATTTTTATTTGTTATGTTACAGGTTGACACATTTTGAAAACTTCTAGAACATTTTTCAAACGAATATAAAAAAAAAAAATATTTAAATTAAATAAAAATAAAGTTATTATTTTAAAAACAATATGTTTACAGTAACTTATTAAGTATATTTTAAACTAGCTATATAAGATAAAAAATATTTAAACCATAATAATAAAAGTAAATTAATTAAAAATTGAGGAAAATAAAAATATCTTCCCTAAAAGTTTAAATCTAAGTTAAATTAGTTAACTTATTTATGTTTCATATCTAAACTACTACCAAGCGCACTTTCCCAATGTGAGTTATCCCAGCTAACTGAACCACACATGTTACAAATGTTAAATGTACGGTTTTTGTCGTTAAATATATCTAGTGATAATGGTTTTATCTGAAATTGTAATACAAAAAGAGAATTATTAGTAAGACTTATTTTAAAACATACAAGTGTAGTTGTATATACATTTATCTCGCAATTTTTATTAATATAACCACTCAGTAATTGACTGTATGGCTTGGTTACTGGCACAACAGTAGGTATAGATGAGCGAGTTGAACTAGCCACTACAGATATTGGAGGATTTGTTCCTTCATCTGAGGAATCCTCATCATATTTATACAAATCATTGTCCTCAGCTTCATCTACAGCAGTATATAAAGTATTTCTAAAAGACCTAGGGTTTTTTATACTTTTAATTGCATCAAAAATTTGTTTCATAATTGGATTGCTAACTGTCTCATAACTATTACTGTTGCAAAACTAGAAACATAAAAGTAATTATTAAATAAAGTAAATAAATATATAAATAAAAAATGTATACATAAAAATAAGTAAATCAATGATAAATGTATATTTTACATTTTGACTGTGATATACCTGATGATGAATTTTTAATTCCAAACCGGTTGTTTAATACACTTATCATAATACTCCAGGTAACACATTCATTAATTTATTTATTTACGAATATTAACCATTTTAATAATTATGTTTTTACTTTATTATTTTATCAGTAATTATTAATTTATATTTTGATGAATGGAAATGGTGTATTCTATCCAAAATAAGAATAGTAGTCAATAAAAAATTTAAGAAACAAGCAGCTCTACATTTTTACATTTATATAATTTTTGGGAGTAAAACTACTACCTACTAATGATTATCAAATGGCAACCTATATTAAAAAATACGATAAATAGATTATTGATTTAAATAAATCTTGGTTTTACAATTTTTGGATTTTTCCTTCCATTGATAAGATATGCTTTTAAGTTTAGGTAGGGAGAGAGTAGTGGTAAATTATTAAAATGTATGTCAAGCTTTCAATTTAAGATGTAATTTGTTTTGTTGTAAGATGCAAATTCAATTTTTAACCTTATAATGTCTTTGTGGAGGTTAGAATGTGTAGTATAAATACAACAATATTCAACTTCTAAACTTAAAACAAAAATACAAGTATATTATTGATATAAAGTATTAATTTAAAATAAATAATAATAAGTATTAGGTGATTTATACAGGCCCGGATCATGAACAATCCTACCATCTATTTATAGTATTTTTAATATAAGTTGCTATTTTAAAATCGTAATTAGGTAGTGGCTTTACTTCTAAAAATAAGGATGCCAAAAAATAACACCAATGCAAAATTGTAGAGTTGTTTGTTTCTTTTATCTAACAAAACAATATTCTGAAAAAGTTCATACTTTCTGAGATAATGAGTCTCGATTGATTTGCCTGGTAAACATTTTCTAACCAA
Source organism: Cinara cedri (assembly GCA_902439185.1). Lineage (NCBI taxonomy): Eukaryota > Metazoa > Arthropoda > Insecta > Hemiptera > Aphididae > Cinara > Cinara cedri. The sequence goes on along the minus strand of CABPRJ010000975.1, from coordinate 37,934 downwards.
AAATATGGTAGGGATATTAATCTTAAAACATCAGTGAAAACAATATATACATGAAAAATAAATTTTAAAAAAAAATATTGAATACAAAATTTAATTTCCTAATCATGTTTTCAAGATTTTTTGTTATAATAAAAACACTTATTTAAGTTTCCAAATTATTTTATATGAATAATTAAATGTTTTATATTTACCTGACAACGGCTATTCAAATCATCTTTTTGTACAACAATTTTAAAGTAATTTAACACTTCTTGAACTTGGTCATCCAAATTATGACTCTGTACACAATAACATTGACCATCACGCAATTTTTCAGCAACCTAAAATCAAATATATTTATCATTATTTTTCATAATTGTTACATTACAATTACATATGTATACATATATATATTTATTTTAAAGTTGAAATTAAAAAAATAAACTAGAATTATATTGGTTGTAGTTTATTTATGAACATTTATAATAACAATTAGTTAAAATTAATTTTTTTATTTTATTTTTGATTTTACCTTAGAAAATACATATCCAAAAGCAATAAAATACAAATTTTTTGTTTCAATTAAATTAATTATATGTTGACTATCATTGATTTTGGATCTCTCGACTGTAGAAGTATCTATACCACATTTTCTTAGACGTTCGGCTAACTTTTCCAGTGTGTTTGGTACCAATAATTTAATATCCCTAACATTAGAAACATGAGTATGAGGCGACTTAAACGCTATATTGGTTGTTTGTACTTTCTGGAATAATAAAATATGGATACGGTATAAGTCTGGAATACATATTAATATATTATGCATATTCCATAGCTTGATAAAAATTAAAATGTTTTTTTTAAATACATGTTTGTGTTTTTTGTTTCTTGGTTTTGGTTTCAAGGTCTCTGATTGATCACTGTTTGATATTTTTTGACATACTTCATCAAACGGAATACCATTGGCTTTGCATTCTGATTTAAACACATTATAAATTTCTAATAGGCAATAAGCATCCAAGGCTGAAATATCAATTAAAAATGTATTTTTAACTTCTATGCACAAAACAATTTTGGCATCCTGTATATGTTAAAATTATGTCCAATATGAATCAAACATTATAACTTATAAAAACAACTAACTATTGATTATTTATATTAAAAATAGAATATTTAGTTTGTCTCTTCCATCATAGAGTATACATACCAGCATATTTAATTTGATTATATCTTAATGGTATTTTTTCCCAATTTGAAAATTGCTCGGTCTTATTTAATGGCTTTCCAAAACACAATTTCACTAAATCTGAAAGACTATGATGGACTAAATCATCATTTGGACCTGGAAGAATAAATTCTATATGAAATAAAAACTTGAAATTTTAACTTAATCACAAATATGTATAAAATCTATAAAAAAGTGTTTAATACTTTAATCTGATACAATTGAAGGAAAGTTGGGAATGTAAGATATATTAGGCTATTTGAATTTATATCTGGTACACAATGACAATTAATAATTGCTGACAAACAACGATTCCAAGTTATTTGGTAAATCATGTTTTTTTTTAAAAAACAGTGATTATTACGAAAAGACAAAATTTGATACCTAAAACCACCTCTGAAATTGATAATCAGAATAAGATATATTATACAAGATATACACAAAAAAATAGCATACTTTATAATAAAAACTCAGAATCTAAAATTGTAGTTATAGTTCAACTTTTTATCTCACATGGCTCTACAACATATGTTAATCAGTAAATTATACCCAATATAAGACTGGGCAAGATAAGAAATAGGTAGTATAGTATTTCGTACTTTGCCCAAAAAAGTTAGGTACTGGCATTGGCAGTTATAATTGAAGTTTAAGAGGAGAGGGAAAGTATAATCGGCAGTATCGGCTCTTTTTTTTTATACTGGCACTATGATTCCTCTATTTTAAATTTTTGAAAAACTAAAATATGAAAAATATTACTAATAATGAATTATTAAGTTTCAACAAAATCTTTAACAAAATTTTTTTTGATAGACAAATTGGTCAATCAATAGATATTATTTAGTAGTAGTAGTGAAAGTAATATAAACAATCTTACATTTCTAAAAATTTTTTTAGAAAATTAACCATACATCATTATTAAATATTTGTAAAACCAATGTTTTGTTCAAAAATGTAAATTTGTTATTTTGTTTTAAAATATAAAAATTACAACACAAAGCACTATTAAATATAACAAAACAAATAAAACTTCAAAAATATTGTAAAGAACAAGTCACTTCAAATCTGTGTGCTGCACCCTATATATGAAAATAAATAAATACATAATACAAAATATAACCTGACATATTATGAGTTGTATTGGTATTTACAATTATTTTTAATTTTTTTTTTTTAGAGCTTTTTACATTAAAATTGTCATGGTTTGAAACAATTGCATCAAATACATGAATTGTTTATAAAAGTAGGAATATAAAATATTATCTTATTAAGTCTAAAAAAGATATAGTATTTTAAATGGAAAATATCTACTAAATTGGAAAAGTATCTTTGTGTAAATAGAAACATTAGCTCTGTTTTATTATATACTTTTTTATATTATAATCTATATGTATTAATATCATCTCTATGTACTTTAAGGTAAAAGTGTAACAGTTAAACTAAATTTAACTACATATTAAGTACTTTGATAAGGCAGCAATAAATTCCACTGGACTTCTAGTTCTTTCCATAACAATTTAATATCAACAAACCCAGGCCCGTTAAGCTGAATATTATCAATTGGCAATGTAGATCTAATCATTGATGCATCACCTTTCCATTCAAAACCTAAATCAAATCAGTATGTTTTTAACTATAAACAATAAGTATATAATTTAAATCTATTAATCAAATGACATGATTCCATTTTAATAATAAAATAAGTGAAAATAATCCACTTCTGTAATTTAATACAGGTTTACTTATATACAATGTGTCCAATGGTGTTCGACGGATTTTTGTTTGCAATTGGTTTGTCTTCAAGGGGACATCAATTTGGAGAAAAATAAAATTTTTATTTTCATCCCCTAAAGACAATAAAAATAACTTTTTATTTATATTTTCAAAATAGCCATTTTGTAAAATATATTATTCAAAAAATTATAAGTTATCACACATTCATATTGAATGAATAATTTCATAGTTATAGCTATTTTATTTAAGCATGAAAACAATTAATATTCAATAAAATAACATGTTATGCCATAAGAAATTAAAATCAAGGCAGTAATTCTTTACCTTCTATTGAATATTAATTACTTTCACTTCTATTTTTTAGAAATTAAAATGGCTATAATTAAGAAACTACAAATCGAATATGAATATATGATATATTAAAATATTTAGAATATTTTTTTACAAAATGGCTATTTTGTTTTTGTTTATGGGATGGAAATAAAAATTTAATTTTACTCCAAATTGATGTCCCCCTTGAAGACAAACCGATAGAAAAAATTTAATATTAACAGTGCTAGAAAAATCCGTAAAATACGGTGAGACACTTAAAAAAGAAAATCTGTATAAAAAAAAAATGTATATGCTTGTACTTGCCTAATTTTAATATATTTATATTACTGAATATGTTCATAGAAAATTCATGCCAATGAAGCTTAAAATGTTCAGCAGGTTGCAATTGTGGTATATGAAATATGTAAATAGAATCAACTGTAGCCAGTTGAATGGAAGCTAAATCACTCTTATTGCGTGTTAATTCTGGTTTCCATTCACAATCCAGACCCAAAACATTTAAATGCGTATCAAACAATTCAACATTAATTTTATCTAAAAATTCATTAAACTTTGATCCACAATCAATTATATGAATTTGTTTTTCAGATAAAGATAATTCATGATACTCTACAGTTGAGTTTTCTTCAAAGGGCAATGATTTCTCTACAGCAGCACTCCTAATAGTTAAGAAAACATACTAAATTATGTTATTTATAATACCTAATAAGAGTATTTTATACATACGCATTTTCACTAAATAATAACTCCTGTTGTATACTTGGTGACAATAAAGAGGAATCAATGGAAAATAAATTAGCAAAATAAATAGCCTCTTGAATGTCACCATATTTGTCTAACATTTGGATGACTTCAAACATCATATCCTTATCATTACCAATTGATTCCATCGCCATTTCTCTCCAACCATCAATACCTTTAAAAGACAATTAAAATAAAAAGTGAATTTTGTTTAAATATAAATAATAGAAACTGTATTTTACCAGTAACACCAGATCGATAACGACGAAACATGAACCTTAGAGCTCCCATTTTCTTTTCTTTGGTAATATGAGGTGCTAACTCGCTAGGGATATTGTATTTTTTCATGATCCTCGATAAATTTGTTTTAATTTGATTTTTATTAGAAAAGTTGTTATTAATTGGTATAATATTTAGACGACTGAAAAAATAGTAAAATTAAATTATTAAATAATGTAAAAAAAAAATTTGAACACGGTGTTGGTCAAATCAATACACAATAAATCAAATAAAATTACATCACAATTTCTAAACATAATCAGAAATGAGATGATTTAAAGAAAAATACAAATTTTAAAATTACTTAACTAAGATTGGTCAAATGTTTTGAGTAATTATAAATTATATTCATACATTGGATATTCATACTTAGCTAAATGATATAAACAATCCTTATCTTCCACTAACAAATTGTCAAAATATTTCACCACAGCCTCTTGTTGAAATTTAGTCGTAACTAAAAATTCCTCTGTCACAGAGACCAAGTTTATAAAATATAATGGAATTAAGAAATCTTCAACAGTAAACTTATTTTGTATATTTAAACTAATCGTAGCATAACATGCCTACAAAATTAAAATTGTATACTTTTTAGTATTGTTAATACTATTAAAATACTTATTATAATTAGAAATCAATAATTTACTTCTTTAAATTGTTTTTGCTTTATTGATTCTCTTATTAATCCTTCCATAATATCTAAACACATATTGCACTTGAAAATTTTAACGATTGTGTTCATTGTTTTTGGACATATTCTTTTGTTAAGTGTCATTTTAAATGCTTCAATTTTTAACTCATCAGTTAGAATATGTTCATAATGTACACTGTCTTTAAATTTGATCCATTTGTAAAATTCATCGGTTACTATAAATCAGTAAAAATGTAAATGTAACACAATCATTAAAACAACAAAAAATGAAAAAAATTAATTTACATACTTGCATGCACCAATGTACTAGCTTTGCCTTTCACTCTATCTTCTGATATGGCATGTATTAATTTCAATAAGGAAACATACGGATTTATACTAGTTTCAAAAATATTTCTCAATGCATCGGTTAAAACTTTACTTCGTTTCCCTAAAAGGTTTTATAATACATAATGTTAAAATATACATTTTTTAAAAACAATAGCCATACTTTTCACTAAAAATGTTTAATTATAAAGGTAATTAAATTGTGAATATAAATTAGTGTGTTGTGATGACTTACATACTTCCCAAATGGTCTTTATATGCATAGAAATGTCATCATCTGACAGAGATTTTTGTGAATGCATTTGATTATTTGTAGGCATACTATTCATACTTCTAGAAAATTGGTCAATAGATTTTCCTTTATTGCTTTCCGTTGAAAATTGAACTAAAAACAAAACAAAGAAAAATCAAATTAAAATGAAAAATTATAAAACTATTATGCTCAGCCAAAATTATCATGACAATGACGGTATTTTTAATTAAACGTTTTTATTATTGTATTACCAGAAGATTTGTTAAGTCCACTTGTTGAACTGTTTGTGTGTAATGGTTTATTTAAGTCATAATTAGACAAATTCATTTGTGCTACACCATGTACTCTCCGTGTGGTGGGTCGTTTATCGGAAGACTCAGTTTTTTTGGTGGAATTGCTTGTCGAAGGATTAAAATTGTCATTCCATCGTTCAGCCATAACAATGATTTGTCCTAAACAACAAAGTGATGAGCACAAAAATTAATATTTGTGAAGACATTTATCACACAAGACAAAGATTTTAAAAATTACCTTGTGTGTTTTAAAACAGAAAAATCAATGTTTTTATCATAATTTGTCTAGAAAACAAATTTAAATGGAACTAGTAATAAGTTTCAACATTAATTTAATAATATATAATGAATTATAATAATAATAATAACAATAATAACATTGTTAATTTAATTCCAAGTCCAATGTTTTATCACAGAGTGATTCTTTAAACTGTGATATTGTGATGAATGAATTTCATTCTGTACCTAAAAAAATAAAAAATAGGTATCATGTTTACGAAACCACAGTAAATAATAATGGCGTCACATAAAATTACCACTGTTATCACTGGTCTCTGCTGAATACATAATGCATACCGTGGACATATCATATACGAATATTTAAAATCAATACAAAATGAATAGGTATGATCACATCAGTACGCGTTCTCGTCCGATGTAGCGCACCACGCCTACGAAGGGCTCGCTGTTCTCATCATTTCATTGGTTGAAATAATTTTTGTCACACATAAAATCATATACATTCTTGTAGTGTGTGAGCGAATGACCTATAAATCTATGGTGATCTACCCATAAATAATATCCTTTATTATCTATGGTGACCTTCCGAGTTATTTGTCATGAGACAAACGTAATAAAAACAAAGTAGTAACAAATATGGAGACATCTCATAATATATTATTTGTAAATACTAAATAATATATTCTAATTTCTGTTAAATTTAAATTAAATTTTGAGTTCATGTAAAAAAAAAACCTGATACTGGGGACAAGTTTGCCATTGTCGTAGGTAGGTAGTTGGAAAGATTAAATACATAGTTACCTAAAGAGGTATTTAATTTATATCTGTAAGCAACAATAAATCATTACTAACGATGAGCTATTGCAATTTGCAGTAAGGGTATTATTTTAACTTTTTGAAAGGTGATCGATGCTCAGTGGTGGATTTAGCGTCAGGCAAAGTAGGCAGTTTCCTAGGGCAGCAATTTTAGGCCAATATTTTATTGAGAATATTAAGTTTTTTTAGATTTTGTAAGGTAATTTTTAATCTTTACAATTGAAGAAAACTGTCTACCTATAATAATAATAATATATAGTAAATAGTAATATAATATTTTCATAATCCAAAACCAAAAGTTAATTGAATTTTTTACACGCGTATCAAATGTTCGTTATTACGCACTACGTGTACAAAAGTAAACATTTTTCTATCCGAAAGATAAAATTATAATAATTGTTTATTTTTCATCGTGACTATAAAATAAAGGGCGGCCGAGTAGAGAATAGATAACTATTACCTATGTATTTATTTTGATTAGACATTCAATTATTTTCAACACAACATTCAAGGCGGATATTCGAATATTACTTAAATTACTAGTATGAGTAAACATTGTAACTTATAAGCAATATATTTTGTTTCATTAGAACAGTTAATGGTATAAATCTAGTTTAGGGCACAAGCTTGTGTTTTAGTTTTTTTTTTCTTCAAAATGTGTTTTTGACTGTACATTAAAAATTTAAAAAAAAATGTCGGACGAACTTCGTTTAGAAGTAACGGGGGAAAACTTCATGAAGTTCGGGTTTTCCGTTTCGCGTATTTCTAAGTGAGAATATAACATTTTCAAAAAGTGTTTTTCAATGCTTAATCTATTGGTATAATCAAAACTTACCCATCATACTTACTTTTGAAGTTATTGTGTATAAACCTTGAAAAATATCATTTTTGGAACTAATACAAAATGTGGTCGAAAATAGATATTTTTTTTATTATTACTATGATTTGTAGTTATTGATATTTTGATAACAAAGTTTTTTTTATTGAAGTCAAAATAAGTCTATCTGGCTTAGTTTTCCCAATTACCTATCCGACGTGGTTTTATACAACAAATCGATGGCTACTTTTGATAAAAATAGTCCGAGCGAGCACAGCGAACGAATGACCTCGTCAGGGTTTTAGGTGCACCCAAAATGCTTCAAAAATAAATATGATAGGTAAGTTTTAATTATACCAATGGATTAAGCATTAAAAAAACACACATCTTGAAAGAAAAAAAAAACATTTGAAAATGTTAAATTCTTACTAAGAAATACGCGAAACGGAAAATCCGAGTTTATGAACATAACAGATAATTATTGTTTAGTAACAGTCTTTATGATATTTTTTTCAGCAATTACGTTAAATAAGTACTTTAACACATGTGTTCTCATTGATAAGTTTGATGGAGTGACAATATAAAATTTTCCTAAGAGCGGCAATTGTGTAAATCCATCTATGCCTATGGTACATACATAGTTACGGGATCGGAAGTCCTCAAGGAGGAAGGCGACCATGTGATCCTAATTCCGAGAATCCGGACTAAGACTCGACCGATCACATCGGATGGGGCCAGTGGTGGATTCAGGGGGAGGAGAGAGCCCACCTTGACAGTGATATTTAAGGCTATGAACTTACAGGAGTTTGCATGTTTTTTAACAATGATTCAAAATTGAAAAAAACATAGCTTAGTGGTATGAAAATTTGTTTCAAGTTACCGCGGGAACTTATAGACGTTTTTTTTTAAATGGATATTTTGTGTAGTCAGCTCTTTTTCACACGTTAATACATAGTTTGACAATATATGAAATGTTATAGCATATTTCACTAAATTAAAGAAAAATATAATTTATCTTTAAAATTGATAAAACAAAACATAGAGATTTGTTATATGCTATAAGTAGATTTATCTTTGAAATTATTAACTGCCAAGATTATTATTTTTATCATCACACGGAGGACATTATGCTACCCTATCTATGAATGATATGAAACAATTCCATGATGTATAGGTAATGTTATCTTTTGTAAGTGCCTGTATATTTTAACATTGTATTTTCCAATTTTTTACTGAAATACGCATATTTTAACAGAGTATTACACAACAGCGACGGTTATTTTGGTCTGTGTTATGAGTCGTATAAAAATACAATTATACAATTTTTTTAATTGAAAAAAATAGACTGGGACAGTAAATTATGTTTGGAATTAATCGAAGAATATCGACTTAATGAAATACTAAAGGACCCAAAAAATCCATCGTATTTTTCCCAAAATTTGAAACACGATGCATACTATTCGAAAAAACTGAATAGAGATTTAGAAGATTTTTATTTTATTTGTATTTATTTCTAATACTAACAGAATAATGTTAAATAGTGTATACATTTTTTATTAATGGTCTATTATAATTAATCAAGTTGTGATTTGTATTTTATTTTGATTGATTTTCTATACTAACAAAACAAATTGTTGAAAAATACATAATAATTTGTTTTGTTTCCTCCTTTTCGTGCGACGGCGGTGGACTGTGGAGATAACGAAAGACAACTTGATGATGAATAGCTGAAATAAAATAGTTTGGATCAGAATTACTAAACGTTATGAGATACTAATTTATTGCCATCTAGTGTTATGACCGATGTTGGTGGCTTTCGGTTTTCATATTACTCCTTTAATATCTGGGATACAGGCAATTCGAATACCATGATATCCATTTCTTATCATAACAGTCCCTGGACTCTGGTCCTCACCTCACAATCGAAATAATTATGCAGGCGCATAAAAATCTAGTTATCCAATTATTTTTATGGATTCAATTTATTATTTAAAATCAAAGAATTTAACCGATTTTTGTCAATAATGGATCTTAAATACGTTTTAATTATTCAATTACTGTGTATTTTTTTACAAGTCCGTGAACAAGTTCACGAAACTTGCACGAAATATATGTGTTTACTGTAGAATTCTTTGTAATGAGTATATATTTATTTTACAATAATATGTCATATATATTATTGAAAAAGTAATATTAAGTATAAACCGAGTTCAGCTCAGAATCGATTTGTGTTCGCAATAATTTATCGTTATATACAGATATAGGTAAATTTAATTTCACTCTATATCCTATCCTATCATTCCAACATCCCACCTAAAACCTAAGTTTACGTGTTTTTTTTTTTTTAGTTCATAATATTCGAAATTACTAGAAAATAATAAAAACATTTTAAAACAATCATTTGAGTAAATTAGAAATGTCCCAAACAAATTATTAAATAAATAATTTTTACCTATTTTAAATTTCGTTATGGTAAAAAGTCTCAAGCTTCCTTGTATTTTTAATAACAGTTTTTCTTTTTTTCTTGTAGCTTTTTGTATTTTGCACAATTTCCTTGATCTATCATCACTCATTATAATGAAACTTGCAATTAAAATAATAAAAAAAGTTGACAAAATAATCGCGCCAAATCTAATAGGTACTACTAACAATTGTATTTCTTAATAAGCACTAAATCCCGAAAATAAAAAAATGGTTAACAATAAAAACGTGTTATTTCCATAAGGCTTTAATAATATTCAAAAATAGTGCCATCACAGATTTATAGCATATTAATTATTATTGTTATTCGTTGATGAAACAATAGAAAAAGTTTTATTAAAATAAAAATTCTAGTTTTCTGGGAACAATATTTTGGTATAATATAATGCCCAATACCCTTTTTATAGGCATATATATTTTTGTTTTTGTTAAGGGCCACATATTATATTTTATAAGTGTTGGCCAATTTTTTTATAAGGAGGTAGGTTAACAGACCTTATAATTTTGCTGCTTTAATCGCCTGCTTGGTCTGCTTATAGGGTAATCAGTCACTGCCAAAAAGGCAAATATGTCTCTGAACTTAGGAATGAGTACAAAAACATATTTAAGTTTAGTGGTAGGTACCTTCTTCACCAACTACCTGTTCAGTGTATCAATACATATTTTTGTTCTCTTCGGTGCCATTGGAAATGAACTTAAATAATAATTTAATCAATTTTAATAAAATAATAATTACAATAACAATCGAAATACAATACCTTTGTTTAAAACTTTATTACTTTCGGTTATTGATTTTCCATTTGTAAAATACTGTATATTACAACCATCAGGCTCTTCTAATAAAAAAAATATGAAATAAAATGTTGAATTATAAAACTAATATGTGATCCTTTCTGAGGGGGGCGAACTGTCAACCCCTTCTCACTCTATATACTTACCTGCTTAATTGCAACCATAGAACATTAAATGCAACCAAATAACTAACATAAAAAAAAAAACAGTGAACTGTTAATCGAAACTGTATCAAAAGTGTATATAATAACATTCTTACAATAAATGTAGTTAATTTATGTGTTAAAAATGATAATACAGTAAGAACTCTGTGAAACCACACAGACTAAAAAGTATATTCACCTAAACTCAGTCCTATTGATATTCAATTGAAATACTTAGAATTTGTGCAAAATGGGGTTGTGTTGGGTCTACAACTAGTGGAAACAAATTATCAAATAGTTTGAGGAATTTTAAATAAGGCTTTAACAAATTGTCCCTTCTTATATATATGCAGGAACAAAAAAGAAAAGAAGCATGTATAACATAAAATTAAATATGGTTGGATAAAATAAAGCATGTGGTATTTTATGAGACAAAAAAATTTCAATGCGACTTAAAGGTCTTAAAGAGAGAAATCAGAAGTAGTAAGCATAGTAATAAAAATAAACGTAGAAGGAAATAGATGAAGAAGAGTTAGTTATAAATAAATATCTATCTACAATGTTCAATTGAAATTTATGAAAACATTAAAAACTAACGAACCCAATTCTAACCTATGGGGCATACCCATAGTATCGAATACATCAGTTTTTTCTCTATATATTATATTAGCTATTATTACAATTATATTATTTTTTATTGTAAATTTAGTGACTGGTTGAAAAAAAAAACTCAAATAACTACTTTATTTAATCCATGTTAAAAATATGACGAGCAACACTTTTAGAAGTGAACAACATGTACATCACTACACACTAAATTCAATACATTTGATGTTAATTTACCGACATATAAATTTAATATTTTATAAATAATTAATCACATTATGATAGGCCATTTTAAGCATCCATTCATACATAAAATAAATTAAACACACATTTCTTAATACTATATTGTACTTTATTTATAATCAAATCTAGGACGCACTGATAAATATTACTATTTTAATAATTGTGTTAAGACTAAAATAATTAAAAACTATTTAAAATGTTGAACAAGATTATATTATTAATGTTAACAATGGTTTTTTTTTATCAATAATAAATTGTAACAATTAACAGTAGTAGATATATTTTAGGAATAAAATGTGCATTATTCTTACAATAAATCTGAAAAACTGGCACACAATTAGATTAGACTGGGAATGTAGCTACTTAATTCAATTCAAAATTCATAATAATAAAATAAAAACAAAACAAGTTATTAAATTAAAATTACGTCAATAGGTATGCTCCTATAAGTTATTTGTATGTACAAAATACAATTAGGAATCCTTCAGTGTTTATAATGTATCAATCATTATATAACATCAACCTTAATCCCAAATATGTGCAGTCTTTAAAACATTTTTAATTTTAACGATGAGTTAAATATAGGTATGGTATTGACACCAAAATATACAGTATAAATTTCCTAAAATTTAAATATACATATATTGTTAGAGTGAAGTGTATGATCGGAGATAATTTGAGATTTAAGACTTTAATGTTAAAAATCTGGAGTTTAATATTAATTATATATTTGCTTAAATTTTTATAAATCAAATTCATACTACTTTTGCACACAATAAAAATACAATAAATTTAAAAGTATGTATTACAAACCAACTAAGAAGCAAAAACCAATTTTCAATTGATTACTAATTGTATATAGCTTTGGTAGCATTATCTTCAATTATTTAATACTCTATTTAATTTAAATACAAATAATATGAACCATACTCTCATTTGAATATTAAAAACACACTAATTTGTTAATATCTAATGACTTAGTTTAAGTATTTCATAATAACTAGCAAAATACACAATTTTAATTTATATATATGTACATAACCAACTTAATAGCTAATATGTAATAAAGTTAAATGTCTGTAACTTATTTTAAAGGTACAAATAAGTTTAGTTTAAAATTGCAATTAATATATGATGTTATATGACAATTTGATCATTATATTCTTACATTAGGATATAAATGCTAAAAAATAAAAAATTGGATACACAAGTTAAAAAGGAATTGTTAAAACATTTAGAATTTAGTTACTTTTAACCACCAGAATTTGTAGTTTCATCATCTTCATCATCAAAACCAAAACAGTTTTCAACACCATCATCAATTTCTTCTTTAACTACAGTCAAAGACGCTGTTTTTAAAATTGTAAGATCCTTTTGACTTGGTGCTATATCAGAAATATAATGATAATTATATTAATTAAAATTAAAAAAAAATAAATAGATTAATACTTACTAGATTGACCAGCTTGTTGTACAGTTACACTTGTAGACGTGTAATTTTCCCGCTGATCTTGACCATCAAGTTGGATTACTTCAAGTACAACATACTGATGTCGTCCATCTCCGCTGTCTAATGTTACAACTTCAGATTTAGTTGATGGAATACTTGTATCTTCTTCCGATTCATCCTCGTTGGCTGAATCTGTATACTGTATCAAATTGATTTATTAATTATATTTAGTTTTTTCAAATTACTATTTTAATTTAATTTTACTGGACTAAATATGAATACAAATTGCACTATATACTTCTAATCGTTGTTTCATTGCTGTATTTCGGTCGTTACCAGTTGATTCTTGCATATGAACTTCCATGTGTCTCAATAAATTCCCCTTATGTCTGAATGATCGTTGACACGTATTACATTGGTGCGTTTTTTCATGTGGTGCTGGTGGTATGTATGCTGGATTATGATACAAATTGTGATGGCGACGCAACAATTGTTTTTGTCTAAAAGACTATCAAATTAAACAAAAATGTTTATTACCATAATACCAATCTTAATAAAAATAGTATGAAACATTCAAAATAATTTACTTGATCACATTGTTTACAGTGGAATGGTTTTTCATCTGTGTGTATTAACATATGAGTTTCAAGATGCCGTTGAGACATGGAAGCATAAGAACACAACTCACATTTATAACATTTCTCTCCTTCATGTGATTTACAATGTACCTTGAGTAAATATTTATTTGATAAATGTTTACAATTAATTTTAACTTATAATCTAATACCTTATATTGATAACGATCAGGAAATGCATCACCACATCGTTTGCACTTAATAGGTTTATCTGACGTATGAAGTTTTTGTACATGTATTCGTAAATCAGTTTTTCGTCCACAAGTCGCTGGACAGTGGTCACATTTAAACACTGGCTTTTCTCCTAAAATCATAATAATTATGTCTTAAATGCAGTTTAATTATCAGGTTATCATGTAAATTTAAAATTTACCACTGTGTATAAGTCTATGTGTTTTTAAACTATTGGATTGCGTAAATCTAGAAAAGCATATGTCACATTCATATGGTTTTTCGCCAGTATGAATTCGTAAATGGCGTTTTAATTTGAATGTATCTGGACTTGCATATGTGCAATGAGGGCACTAAAAAATATACACATTTATACTTATACATATACATATATAATGCATTGTAATTAAAAACCATTTATATAAATTGGTTTAAAAATAAATACTTGATAAGGTCGTTCACCAGTGTGACATCTCATGTGATTTCTCATTTTACTAAGTTCTACACTAGCATAATCACAAATAGTACATTTATGCGGTTTTTCGTGAGTGTGCTTATATCGAACGTGTCTTACAAGTTCACCTGTAATATATTAAGAAATTTCATTAAAATGTTTAATATATTATAAATAAAAAAACAAAACAATCAGGGTTGGTTATAACTATGGTGCAGATTATAATGTAAATAACATTATTTTTCTCAATGTCTTAAAATAATGCTTTTCAAATACAAAATGTAATTTTGATATTAAAGATAAAAATATGAAACATCTATTTTGCATTTTTAGATATATTAAGTAGACTGTTAAGATGTTTAAGGCACTTTTTCTCTTTTATACAAACTTCATAAAGTTATTAGAAAATTTGATCAAATTTATTTTGATTGCCTCCTACAAAAAAAAAAAATCATACTTCTATTTTAAAATGTATTATAGATTTACCGATTGTACCAGATAAATACAATGTCGGCTGCACCAAAGAAAATGATAAGCTATTTATCGAGTTGTAATGTAGACATACTGCACTACTTGCACTGTTGTATTTAGTAAATTTATATACGAAAAAAAAAAAGATTCAACATTTAAAATAATGTGTTAAAACATTTTTTTTTTTTTATTTAAGTGCATTAAATTGTACTTTTTAAGGTATTTTTCTTGTTTTTTTAGAGTATTTAAATCTGTACCCTAATTATAACTTTATATAGTTTAAATATAAAAGAAATATTAGACTATTCAATTAATTAGTTTATCAACCTGAAGTAGTAAAAGCACTTGGACAACTTCTACACTGATAAGGTTTTGTTCCTGTATGAGTGTTAACATGGTTTTGTAATGAAGTAAGAGTTTTGAAACCACGTTCACAAACAGTACATTTATGCGGACGTTCTTTAGAATGAGACTTCATATGCCGAGACAGCAAATATCTAAATGAAAAATATTAAAACATTTAAAATAATGTTAAGTGTATGTGAATAAATACTAACATGTAGTTATAAACTAAGAAAAAAACTAATAATTAGAGCTAAAAGTAATTTAAACTATACAAATATAATAATGTGATATACTTATGATTATTTAGATAATTTAAAGTGATTAATTTAAAAAATAATTATGCTTCATTTCAAGCAATAGATATTAAAGTACTACAAAAATTAAATTTTATTCTTTTAAAATTTAAAGATATTGAATAAATATTTGATTTGAATAGTTGCAATTGGTCACCAAATTCAAACAATATAAAGTTTATAATTTTAATAAGAGTATGCAATGGACCTTCTGTATAAAAACCATACAAATATTAAGGAACCACTAACACCATTGCCAAATATATTATACAATACTTTCAGTTCGAAAAAACAACCAAGTGTAATGCATGTGATGCATTTAATTGCAAATTACATTCTAAAAGACTCATTTTGGTTGTATATTATACATAGGCCTTCAAAATTATGTCTACAGTACTAACATTAAGCAAAAATATTGACACGAAGTTAAGTAAAAAATTTAAAAATAATTAATATTTTTCAATATTTGTTCCCTGTGAGAAGTACAGTATAAAAACATATAATATTACCTTTTACCAGTAGTATAATTACAATAATTACACATATGTTGTTGAGTAACAGTTTGTGACTTTTTTGGTACTAATTTAGGAATTATAGTTTTGTCATCTTCATCGCCAGATTCCTGAAAACAATAATTAGTTGGCAACAATAAATAAACAGCTCTTTTCTTAATAGCTTACTATAATATTGGATTTTGTTGATTGATTTCGATCTTCACCATCATTGAAATCATACACATTACTAGTATCAGGATCATCTGGATCTGGATCATCTTGAGATATTTCCATACTAACATTAGGAGATTCATCATCTTTATCATTTGGTTGTTTCACCACATATAGAACATAATTATTAGCTTCAGTGTCTGCTTGAACAAGAGTAACTGTTTGATAACCACCATCCCCCAAAGCCACTATCTAATGTTTCAAATATAGTTTTGTTATTTATTACACATTTGTTAATAAAATATGTTAATTTACTTGTGGAATGTCTTTTTTTAATTTTTCTTGACTAGGAAGAACAATTTGGGTAACACTTTCATTATTGTCAGCCATCATTTGTGCATCTTGTTCAGAGAGTCCTAATAACAAATATATTTGTATTCAAAAATGTGTTATAAATTATGATTAAATTAAATAATTTATAATTTAACTTACCTCCAACCATAACCATTTGCCCATCATTTGTAGTTGTTTGATAATAATATTGGACATTTTGATCAATATAATATGCATGTTCTACTGAATCAACATCTAAAATTGTTAATTTAAAAAACTAAATATGCATGCAAGTAGAAACACATAAAAATTAAAAACTAGCAAAAATAATACATACCAGTCGTCACTTGTGTAACATCATTTCCTTGAATTTCTTTATTAAATGAATCTAAATAATTTTGTATATCGGTAATATTTTCAGTTCCCGCAGATGTATCCTCAATCTTAATACGGTTTCCATCAATAGTCATTGTATTTTCTGGCTGTCCATCTATTACTAATAAATAATTATAGTTTATACAAATAATAAAAACATAATATTCAAAATAATATTGTACAATAAAACTATAACTTAAAATTAAATTTATACTTTGCTTGTTAAATAATTAATTATTCACACACTCCACAAACTTAAACCATAAAAACTCAAAACAATTTACCAATTAATAATATGGAAAACATGAAAATACATATTTTTTTTTATTAATTTTATTACCTATAGTTGTTCCCTCCGAAATCACATCACTTTCAGACATTGTTGGATTATCTTCAATTAAATACCTATAATAAAGTATCGGTTATTTTTTGAATCATAATATTAAATTATATAAATGTACATAGTTACTAAAGACTAACGGCAGTTAGGTATATTATTAAATATTTAAATTGCAGTACAAATATTTTATCGCCAGGAGGCAAGAATTGTCTATAGTGGTGTACTCAATGATTATTTGATAAGAATATTATACCACCGTTTCGATTACAAACAGTTAAAATTTTAAAAACATAATGTTAATAAATATTAAATACCTATAGCATTCAAAAAATCTGCAAAATATAGGTTCATTCTAATATAGTAAATACCTAACATTATTGACTATTGTTTTTCATGAGATAACATGAAAAAAAAAATTGTTTTAAAACATAATGTTTATTTCAGTTATGAATAAAAACCGATTATAGTCTGTACGGACGTCGGTATGCATATGGTGTATACCGTTTGAACAAAGAAAAAAAAAATGTACGTTCTGTTGTAATATTATTGATTAAACCCAAAACGTCGCGCGTCCTGCCGTTCTCCGAGGCAAGGTGGCTGATAACGACCACAAGAATCCACAATAAAACATCTATTTGTATTTGGTGGTCGTGTTCGTATTATATTATCATGAACAATATTACGACAATGGTTATCGATTGACGATAATTGCCGAGCACGGAATATCGGAGACATTTTCCGAGAATTACGATGGGGGAGGGAAAAAATACAAATAAGGAAAAAAACGATCGTAAAAACGACAATATCAATAGGCTAGAAAACACATAGAGCTGATCAAAAACATCGAATAAATGCAGGAGTTGCAGTAGTAAACTAGTATCTATATAGTACCTACAGTATTAGTAATGAAGTAGTCACAGGCCACAGTGGCGGTACAGTCGTATAATTTGGAATACCAAATAATAATTATGTATCGAAATAGATAAGACGACGCGGAAGTTTCTGAAACGAAACGTCCGCGGAACGCTGCCTATCGGGAATTAAGAAGAGACACAACAGTTCTACTTACACGTTTTGTACACAGGGGGCATTAACAGCAGCTAAACGTATTATTATAGTACTGTGGAGCTATGATATTCTATGAAAGCGCCGCCACACGGCAATCGTACATTTACGCGAGACGTTATTGTTGGTCACGGCCGCCACCGCCGCGCTGCTCATGAACACATCGCAATGACAACAAACGTGGATCACCGTTATCACCGTCGACCAAGGATTATGTTGCGACCGACGTCGTCGAGCATCGCGACACGTAAAATTCGATTCGATTATTAACTAATAACTACGGACTTACTCGATATCCGCAAGCTTCGGTCATGCGTGTCGTCCGTCGATCGTTCTCGACGGTGGCGGGGTAGTGTTCGCGTCGCCGTACTCGGTTCGTTGATAATGGAAGAAATTTTAGTTGACTACCACCGATCGCCGTAGTTATACGAATTTTAAAATATAATTATATTTTCATTACCGAAGTCCGGGAATCGATGGTAAGGGGCTGTTTAGGCGTTGGGCATGCAAAATTTCGGGGACATACAAACCGACGCCGTGGCCCGGAGATGCAATGGGTGGCACGGGTATTAAATAAAACGGTCGCCATTTTTCCATTCCTTTACAACATATTATTAACATCCGGTAATGACGGCTTACCTATCGCTTGCTGCCCATAAACTATCATAGGCTTGGACCACGGTTACCGCTTACCACCAAAGACATTCTAAACGTCAACAGTTTCCCGCGGGCTTTTATGAAATTGTACTATAATCGTCTATATTTAATTCATTTTTTCTAATATTATATCTATGATTAAACTTTAAGTGGCGATATTAATGTTCAATGGGGCTATGGAAAAAAAATTCATAATATCAAGTGACAAGCTTTTTAATATACTAGATAGCTACCTAATATAAACAATGTGGTGTGATATGTATATTATATTATAAATTTTAACTTTATGTGTAGTCGCTTGACAATATTTATTATTTAGCATTGGTATAGTTTAATCTCGAGATAACATACGACTACGAATTTACCGAACCGGAGCCTCTCAAAAACCAACTGGTGGAATTTCCAGATAGGTGATTACAGTAGACAAATGGTATAGCTTCTTTAGGTGGAGGAATTATAGTTGTCAATATGATTCTTATTGTGGGAGATCAGAATTCAAAATACTTTCACGGTACTTCCACCTGTGGTAAGAGACGATAATTTGTGTTGCGTCAGGTTGACAGCCGGTCAAGTGTTTTATGTGATAACAGTTTCAATGAGACTCTAAAGTAAGTTTTACAATTAATGAGTGATGAAGTTGGCTATGTGATATATAATTCAGAATATTGGTTAGGTTAGGTAAAAAAGTAGAATAGAGAATGAGTGTAGTAATCAATGGTCATAGATAATAGGGACAATAAGTAATTACGTCATAATCATAATTGATAAGGCGCTTAGTAATAAACAAAACCTTATCACAGTTCAGTCCATAAGAAATACATAAACATGGCATTATAATTTTTCCAATGTAGTTTTTTTCGTGTTTAAGTTTATTTCATAATCTTTTAACCATTAAAAATGAATAGTTCGCAATTTTTTACATAGGCCTTTTTTATAAATATTATTGTGATATGGTTTTGATTCTCTATACTATATAGATATAATAAATTATATTAAAACATTCTTGACAATGGTAGTTACTATGAGTGGAAACTATAAATAGTATAAATAGTAGTTTTAAATTTAACTCGCACATTTAACACATTCACAGTTTTTTCTGGTCAACAAACTTTCAACAAAAGTTCAGAAGTTTACTAAGTAATATCTACATTTTTAGTTTTTTTTTAACTTGTTATCGATTATTAAGATACATAAAATTATTGATTTTATTTTTACACCAAGCTTATTGCTAGAGGAGAAAATCATTTTGAGAGTGGAAATGTTCATATATGTAATTTTATTTTGGGAGTTTTGGCTGGAAATTTACATTTTAGTATGAAAAAAACTTAATAATGTGGAGGTAAACTAAATTTGTATTTACTAGTAGGTAGTATTATATTTGTAAACATTTTTATAAACTTTGTAAAGAGTTTAAACCGTTTTAACTATTACAGTAGACAAGTAGTAAATTAAAATTTTAAAAGAACAATTATAACATATTATGGAATATGGAAAGAACTACGATAAGAAAAATTATAACGAACAAAATATTTATGCGCAATGAACAATCAATTTTTAATAGTTAAAAGGTTAATAAATGAAGATACAAAAAAAACTAAATTCAAAAAATTTTGATTTAATGTCATGTATTTCGGCATAATTCTAGTTTAGCTATCACGCAATTTTTTTGGTTTTTTTTTTTCAATATGTTTTTGCGTGTACATTGAGAATGTAAAAAAAAAAGAGCTGATATTGGAGATGGGAATGGCCACTGTTGTAGGTAAGAAGTTGGGGAGGTAGGATACATAAGGTTATTTCATTTATATCTATAAGCAACGATAAACCGTTTCGAACGACGATTCCCCGAGCACATTTTGGTAATACATAATTTGAAGTATCATATTTTTTTTCCAATTTTCATTTAAATTTGATTTCAAAACGTTTATTAAACAAAAGTCATTTGATGATTTTGAAAATTTTACCACTTCTAGGTAAGTCCGATATAATTATTATTTTCAAGTTTTAAGTCTACGATTATTTATAATCGAATTGCAGCAAAAAACTCCCAAAAATTAAAATTCTTTAAAAGCTCAAAAGCTCAAAACCTTACCAACAATACAATATAGGGTTACCAACCTTAGGGTAGCATTATTCTACATTTGTTTAATTTGTCCTACATCCAACAATGCTTTAAACTTTATGTAGAGAAATCCTATATTTCAAATTTTAATAAGTTATAGTTTAAGATCTATGCAAATTTAACTTTTAATAGTTTATAGTTACATCTTTTGATTGTATCATTAATCAGTTATACACCTACTATAGTATATTAATTAAAGATAATAAATAATTATATACCAAATACCTAAACTTGTTAAATTTTCTAATTCAATTGACTATTCCATCATTATTTGTATTTAAGATTTAATTATTGTGCGAAAAATTATACCATGTTTTTAAAGAGAACATACTGTTTTCGCGACCAGTTTTTGTTTGGAGCGCACATCTGCACCAGGGGTAGCACCAGTCATGATCATAAGCATGTTGAACAAAAATTGGTCACAAAAGCGATACATTCTCTTTTGAAACGGTATAAATATTAATAGAATATAAATTATATTATATTATACATTATTTATAAATATTTTAAATATGTACCTACCTACCTATTCACTAACAATCTGCATATCTAATAAATTGTAAGAATGTAAGCTGAATTTTATTAGTAGAAAAAGTAATTAAAGATTAGAAAAAAGATATAAATAAAATGTAAAAGATTATTTGATAAGTTATATCTAGAAGTATACTGATTCTACTGAAAAAAAACTATTCTATATCAAACAATTTGAAAGTTGGCAACCCTAATGTCACACCCATAAGCAGTATCAATTCTTTTTTTTTTTTTTTAATATGTCGTGAATTCTAAAATTTATAAGGGTTGGTAACTGTTTTAATATTTAAATTCAATGTAAAATAAAATGTTATTATTTAGAAAACAAAAATCAATTAGTTTCATTAAATTATTTAATATAGAACAAAATTATTGAATTTTATTAGTTTGAATACATAAGTTTGTTTAGTTATTGTATGTATATAAATATATAATTAACATTTTACTAATAATTAACAATATTTTCTATACAAAATAATATTATCAGTCTTTATCTTTCAAAAATATAAATTAATACAAAACAATTAAAATCACTATTGTATGTATATATATATATATATATTTTTTTTTGTTTTAAACCGTTTTAATATAAATCAAACAAAACTACTTGTCAACTAGAATTTGTTTAATATTACTTATGATAATAAATAGCCAAAAAAAATCCAGTGGCAAACAAGCAAACTAACAGTATGAAATACAATGAACACTTAATATAATACATATTTTGACAAAGCATACGGTTAGATATTTCCAAATTAGCAACCTGAAATAAACAAAATTATAGGATATTAATTTGCATTATAATAATTTATTGTTACTAGAATTTGATAACCATATGGTTTTTAAAAATACATGATATTTAATTATATTTTTTCAAATTAACTAAATAATTACTAAAAGCATTGGTCTATACTCTACACAATAGACCATGAAATAGTAAATTTGACAAGCACTTGTGGAATGCCACTGTCAATAACCACTAGAATAGTCTATTAAAAATGCTTACAAACTTATAATAATTGATATATGGTAAATTATATAAAATTACAAAAGACAGATTTAAAGATTTTTATTTAAAAAAAAATAATAAAAATATTTGAAATTTAATTAAACTATCAGAGTTCAATGATGGTGATGTAGAAGAAATGCTGACAATATTAAATTAATAATTAGTTATCCCGGAATCCGTGAAATCATATTCTTCTGTAAAATGGTGGTACCACTTCCCCCTAAATGGGTATTAGGCAATAGATAAATGGAAAAATTGTATCATTGAGTATTAATAATAATTTTCAAATTTTACAAATTTATGAAAATTTGGAAAATCAGCCCGAAGACTAAATATCTCAAATATATATATTGTGCTTAAAACCTTTGAACAATTTTAAATAAAACTTTTTTTTGTAAGCTTTGATATACATTTACAATTAATTATAATATAAGCTAGTTAATTTGTAAAAACATATTACATAATAATATATTATAATTTTTGGTACTTTCCTGTTATCTTTACAAACAATATATTTCCAATTCTACCTAGTATATGGTTGGTTAACTAAAATTAACTATGAATATAAATTAACTCCCGTGTAAATACAATTTGATTTAAAAATAATTTAAAATAAAAAAATACATAAATTCAATATACAATTTAGGAAAATGTGGACATTCCCGCACTGTAATCTATATCATATAAAACAAAAAAATAAATAAACAATTGGATTTGATTTTCAGTTTTATGTAAAATTTAGAAATGTTGAATACTATTTACTGACAATTTTAACACATGCTACACAATTTTTTTTTCCACAAAAAAAATGTTTAACACAATTTATTCTTATATTTTTGTTTAGTAATATAATATGACATTTATCTGTGTGAATGTTTACTTTTTGTATTCAAATTAAATCCATTATCTTAATGTGGTAGCAGGGTAACAGGATTGATTATAGCTGGTAGGGTAGTCTTGGAAATATATTGGTAGTTGAGATAACAGTACCTAATTATTAAATAAAAAAAAATTTACCGTATTCATTAATTTTTCCACTTTTTGCTCCAGATTTTTATTATGAGTCTGGTCACAAGAATCCCAAAAATTCATATCTCCATTTTCATTTGAAATTTTGCATTTCAAAATATGTTGTTCCCTTGTTTCCCATTGTGTCTAACAGAAAGATTAAAAAATGTTTATGTTATATGAAAATATGAAGAACATATATACTAATGTAAATAATAAAAAATAGTAATAAAAATAGTATATTATAAATAATAGCTATACTATTTTAAAATAATTTTTTATGCTATAATTATTTTTACAAATATAAATTCTTATACCTTCCACAATTCTCCTAAATCCTTATTATCTGTAATAGGAATAGCTAATACTAAAAATTTATCTCTCATTACATCAGTCTGTTTTACTGCCATTCCATTTAACACAAATGAGACTTGTACACTCTCTTGAGGTGTAAGGACACCTGTGCTAGGACGAACTTTATACTTCACAAGACAAGTTGTTTTTATCTGGAAATTAGATTAAGTATAAAATGATACATTTATTTAAAACTTATATATTTTAATTACTTTGAAAGCAATTGGATCTTTATAATCATTCATAAAAGTAACATTTGCTATTACTTCATTATGTCCATTGTTATTATCTTTATTAAAAATAAGTACTTCATCAGGAATTATTTTTAATTTAACCTCTAAAATAATATATATTAATTATTTTACTTTAAAATTATAATTGTATTTTGGAAATTTACCTTTGGGCATATATACTATATCTCTAGTTTCTCCTGAAACATTCTTCACTTCCATTGTTTCAGCAAAATGAACCTAAACATAAAAGTGTACTGATAACTACAGTTTTCATTATAGACTAGTTGACTTTAGTTACATTATTTGCAGTAGCTTTAAAAACTAAAAAGGTTTATATTAATTATAATCAATAAATTTTAAACCTTTTTTTTAATTTCTTCCACTTTTTTCATTTCTGGTAAAAAACTGAAAGTATAACTATCTTCACCACCCCAACTAACTAAAGTAGATTGTTTTGGTACATATTCGTTTAAATTTTGTTTATTTAAGAATTTTATTTTTTTCACAGCTTTAGCTGGTAACCATGTTTGAATTATTCTAAAAGCCGCTAAATAATCACAAAAAAATGTAAAGCTCAATGTATGATTTGAATACAATAATTAAATTTATATGAACTTACCATTTAAAACCCAAGGCATTTCATAAATTATAATATAATTTAAAAATGCAGGATAATATATTTTAAGTAAATTAATTAAGTACTTTGTAAAGTCCATATCAAGATTACTTAAACCAGAACCCATCATATCAAAAAATATTGTAATTTGATCACCATTAGTTAATCTAGAACATGACAAGTATAATAACAAAAATATATTATTGACAAGATAAAACAAAAATACATTCCTTGCTTTGCTCAGAATCTAAAATACCTTTCCATTCTTTCAAACCAATACACAGCACACTTTTTACATTCCTCAGAATCTTTTAAATTTTTAAAATGCAATTTACATTTTATAATGAACATAAGTTTACCATCCTTATCAACTCCATAAGGAAACATTATACCCTCTTCTAAGTAATCTACTCTAACAGTGCCATTTGATTCACTCATTTCTAAAAAAAAAAATAACATTAAGTTAGACAATTTTAAATTATAATAAAATTATACTTTAAATTAATGTTTTAAACTCAAACTATAAATCTATTTACCATTAACACCAAAAGATTTCCTCCATTCGCACACATTCCATAACATTGATAATGCCTCTTCATGATTACCTTCATTATGAATCAAAAATCGTTTAAGCCATGAATCTGTATTATTTATTCTAGCAAGATCCAAAGGATGAAATACGCCTGTATTCACATGAAAACATAAATGTTTAAAAACTTAAATAAATAATATGCAAAATATTGTTAGAAAATAATAATGTATTCAGTTACCACATTGAGTCCACAATATTAAATACTAAATTATATAGACAATGAGTACAGAATAAAATATTTAATATTTTACCATTTTGTTTATCGAGTTTTTCTGCAAACAATCGTCTCAAAGCTGAAATACTGTCTGTAGAAATGTCCATACTTTTGAAATACAAAATATTGATTGGATAAAAAGTAATGGGGTAACTCCAATAACTCAAAATTAATAAATAACTACCGATTAAAGTCGATTTTTATGATTATGTATGGACAATTTAAATTTGTATTTTCGTCATACATAGTACATGCAAATACTGCCTACGATCTACCAATATTATATGATACAAATCACACATGTGTAGATTGTAGAAGTGTAGTTTCAACTCTTTAATCATACCTACTGCTATCACATAATAATTTCTGTGAATTAGAGATAAGGAGTCCAAGCTCCTATGGCCGCCTGTTGTAAAAATGAGACGACAAAAAGCGCATGTTTTCACCTATAGAAGCACGTCGTTTGATTAGAGAGCTTTACATTACCTATACTCATAGACCTTATACTATAGAGTAAGAATAATATACTTATACTAAGGTATAAGGTTTATGGTGACTTGTTAATTTTACGTGGTATTTTTGTGTATTATACCTACTACACATACAATGACAAAACTGAATTTACTGTACACCGCTGTGGTATGTCTGACTGATTACTCGTTACTACTTCAGTTACTTTATAGGCTAGGCTAGTCTATTAGGATTAATAAGGTCCATGCCTAAAATATATGATTTAATGAGGATTATGTACGTTTTAAATTTATTTTCAAATTAAAACTCAAAACTACATTAGATATCAAAAAATTACTTTCACTTTTACTTTAGTCAGTGGCTAAATATTCTAAGGAACAAAAAAGGTATCTTGACATTTTTTAATTAAGCCAATATTTCTGGTAGGAAACATCGTGTGCAAAAATTAAAAATACAAAATCGAGAACGTAGCGGTGCGTGTCGTTCGATTAAAGCCTGACCTTTTGACGTTTTACATTATACTAGCGCTTCCTTTGTTAATTTGTTGTCCTAAAAATTATAAAGTAATTGGAATTATGTACATTGTTTCTGGATTTTTCTAATTAAATATGAATAATATGACTTATAACTAGGTAGGTACTAACATATTATTTTCTCAAATTAACCAAATAAACCTAAGTAGATATTGATAAGACTAGAATTTAGACGATTATTATACAAAATTGTAATTGTAAGTACCTATAAATTAAAAACAAAAATAATTTATCAGTGTAGTGTACTAGTGTATATAAATAAATAGATAACTATAAAAAAAAAAAATGTTTGAATTAGTTTAGATAATTTTCTACTGCATTTCGTTTTTTCTGTTTTTTTAGCAGATTTCTTGTAATTTGAATGCTTTATAATAAAGTGCATACGCATTGTAATACAAAAGCGTATAATGGTTTTTGTCAATTACATATTTGTGTTGTATTTGTGAATGTCCTTTATCTAAAATCTAATCTAGTTCTTGGTTAATTCTTTGGGCTCGTTTATTACTATTGGTTATTTCTTTAATATTCAAAAGAGTATTTATCATATCTCCACCGGAAATATTAGAACCCTTTGGAGGCTTTACAAGTGAATATATGCTTAATAATCTATACATTTGAATAAAAAATAGCATCTATATGATCATTAGAATCGCATCATTGCAAAAAATCTTACAATATAATTATTATTTATTGTATTTAAAGTTTTAAATGTAATTTATTATATTCGTGAATATTTGATTTAAATAAAAATTTCGAATTATCACTGAACTATCCTAGTAGAGATCTCCTCTACATAGTCATTGTGACCGTCCCAATATTCGTGTTTGGAGTTTGGTTTTCTTATCTCTAATCTTCACATGACAAATCTGGGATATTAAGGGTACAGGGTAGTTGTCAGAAAATTGATAAGGATAGAGATACAATAATTTTTGTATTATAGGTGTTATCAACGAAAAAAAAAATAATAATTTGCCTATGCAATAATTTAATGCCTAATGCCCTTAAACCCTTGTATAATAAAATTATGTATAAATAAGTGAATAGTAGTTAATCAACTTTGGTTATTTATGATTATTCTTGATCGAGATTCGGAATGGATTCGAGTTAAAACTTTATTGCAATCATCACAAATTAATTTAGTTGTTAGTTTACGAACAATGAATGTTTAATAATACCAACAATTACTTACTGTAAAAAAGTAAATTGATTAGTACTCGTAAATTAATGTCTTTGTAATCGCTCGGATAGATGGGAACAATATTTTTAGATATTTTGGCTTTATTAACCCTAACCTGGCAATATGTAATCGTGATCAATAAAATGCTTCATTGTACAAAAAAGATTATAATATATATAACTATATATAGAAAAACTGCTATTATTGTAAATCGAAGAAAAAAACATTGTAAAATCAATGCATTCCTCGCTCCACTCAATCTAAAATGTAGTGAAGGAAGACATTTTGGGGAGGGGTATTGATCCCGTAATCCTATGTGCGCCACTGATCATATACAATGGATGGAGTCATCGCATATCACGCTTTTAGGATGAACTGGCGACTACCATGAACGTAATAGTAACAATAGGTTTTTATGCAACCCACTCTAAAGGAATTATTATTTAACACAATTGTAGAGCCTTCAGCCCAGACCTGTGACAGTGACTCATCTGCGTATGCGCGATTACTTATCAGTGATTTCCGGGTTCAAATTAAATTAAATTAAATTACGTATCACTAATTCTGAATTTACATAACATTATTGTATAAAATTACAAAATTTTCTTTTAATTTATATTGATTAATGATGATAAATAATAATGCCAACTAATTTCTATGTAGTACCTATTCTATTATTCTATGTAGCAATATTGCAGTTATAACTACACTAGTGTCTAGTACACTTTTATTATTGTTTTATAATTATGACTTTCATATTAATGCATTACAATATTATGTTTATAATATAAGAATTTTAGAAATTGAATAAACCTTTATTTTGTTCATTTAATATTTGTACCAAAAATTAACGATACAAGACTGTGCATATGTGCATATCACTGGGGTCCTACAGTTATGTTGGCGTCAAATGACTCCATTATACATGATCTAAGGTCAGACAGTTCAAATTAAGATACTACCATTGTGTTATAGTTTAAAAATGGAATAGGGTTAGTTAGCCTATGCATAGAGTTATTAACTACAAATACAATAGATAATAATAAAAGAAACATGTTGCATTTTTCTGGGACACTTATCTATCTTGTGCTCCATTTCATTATAAGTTACATAAACTTAGCACTTTAAACATACGTATTTCACATGGGAAGAACTAAGGAGCAATTATTTTGTAGATTTTAATTTATTTTTGTGCAAGTTAAAGAAATTAACAAAGTATTATTTACTTAAATATATAATCTAAAACATAAATAAAAATTAATAAAATAAAGTAAAAATAAATATAAATCACAATTCATAATGCTATAACATTATATAATGTTCCCAAAATGTTATAATATTCTAAAATCTAAAATATATATTTATATAAATAAAAAAAATGAACCCAAAAAGATTAAGTAATAATTATAAAATTTGAGTAGTTAAAAATATATTGGTGTTGGTAATTTCACTAATATGTTAAATTGACTAAATATATACTTAGTACTTAGATTATATAGGATCATATCTAATTAACAATTTAACCAAATAATAAAAATAATAAAATAATAAAGTAAACACAGGAACACCAGAAAAATATCCTAACACTAAACAAATTATTACTTTTTTTGTTCATCAATGTCAATAGTTTGCTCATCCATACTATAACCAGTAATGCTATCAGGGCTTTGTAACGAAGCATTGTACAATGGGTTAGCTATTTGTCTGTCACTAGCAGAAAAACGAGTATTGTTGTATATATTATCTGTCTGTAAAAAAAAAATCAGAAAATTTAATAATAATAGTTTTATATTTATTTATTAGTATTAAAATTATTATTATACAAATATTCATGTTTAAATTGAGTAATAAAGATTATATATGATGTTTTGTTTTAGATATTTCAATCAATGACATTATTAAGTATATACAGTGCAATTTTTTTATCATGAACAGGGATCGGGACATAGAGCATTTAAAATTGAATCCACAGAAAAATGGTTAAAAACATCAAGAGCCCTGAATTTTTTTTTAAAATCTTTATTACCTAAATTTTATAAATTTTTAAATGACAGTGGTATCAAGGGAGTTTAAAATTCTCACCCCCTCTCCATAATAGCTCTAACCATTACATGTAATGGTTACATTCTAACATGCTAACATCATTGTAAAATTATAAGCTTCTTTGCTTCACTCAGAAACTAAAATTTAAAATTAAACCTTAACAATTCTATATGATAAAAAAAAAAAAAATAAATAAAATCTACTTAAAATTCTGAGAAAATGTATGGTTCATAATAAAAAAAAATCAACCTGCATATGGGCATATTGATGGAAATTAATAAGAGTTTGGTCTGAAGTGTATTTAGGACTGTTAACAAGATTTAGTTAGTGGATTGATAATAGAGTTTAATTTTGATATGTTATTAATACAAAATATGCAAGGATAAATTAAAAACGTTTGCTTTTTATGCTACCTGCTGCATATTTGTTTGTTTGTTTTTGAACTTCAATTAATTAAAAATATTTATTATATACCTGATAAATATAGTCAGAATCAGTTTTCAAAGATGAAAAAGATGGCTGATGAGGTAATGACACAGTATCTTCTTCAATACGGTCATCATTCTGTGCTTTGTAAGAAAACATGATGCTTGATTGTGAAACACTAAAATAAAATAAACATAATTGCCAGGTTAAAGTTTTAACTAAAAGCTCTTAATATAAAAAACTGAAAAATAGACATCAATAAAAATCAAATTTTGTTTTCATTATTATCATTTACCTGAAAAATGTACTTAAGAATGTTATGTAGACTAGAGGTGTGAATAATGTAAAATACAGATATGTTGTTACATCAACAATACAAAGACCTTCTGTGATTTTTAGTAACAAAAATGTACAACCAATTGAACCAATACCATTTAACAATGCCAAAAGAGACACATACACATAAAATGACCGGTTAACTGAAAAAAAAAAAAATAAATGTTAATAAGAATTTGTTATAAATTTATCAATCAAAATATTGAGAAGACTGAAATAAATCACCATTAATTAAATAAGATATAACATACACATTTTAATTAATGTTAAACTATATCAAGCTTTTCTGTACACAAATAGAGAAACTGTATAGCATGTTAAATATATAGATATGCAATAATTTATCTTTGAGTACTAAAAACACTAATAAAACCTTTTTAACATATTATTTTAGTATTTACCTGGTAATGCAAGTTTTTCACGAAGTCTAGTCAGAGGTAATATCAATATGAGTAAGTATAACTATAAAATAAATAAAATGATTAATCCTTAATAAACAAGGCAATTTTTTTATTATAGACCTATTTAAAATATTACCATAGTAAAAATTACAGAACTAATTAACCAAAACACAACACCACCATGTCCAAATAAATTTAAATCTTTTGAATTGATCCTAAAAATTGAGTCAGGCATAAATATTTCTAAGGCTCCTTGACTAGCTGAATAAGCTAATGATATGAATGATGTTGTAATTAATACGTATCTTATACTACTTCTACTTTCCATATGACCTGGAAAATAAAAAGTTAGTACATACAATTTAATATTTATTTTACCAAATTAGTATGTCTGATGATAAATAAAACTGATAGTATAAAAAATGTTCACAAATAAAATCATACAAATAATATATAAGAATGTTTAACATTTAATATAACAAATATCAATTGATGAATGTAATATCAATATAAAAAGACTGACATACTTTGCACGATGGGTGGATCACTGTCATGGGTGAGAAGTTGGGAAAGTAGGATATAAAAGGAAGTTTAATGTATTTTTTTATGCAATGATTAAACATTGCTAATGAAAGACAATTCTGAGTGGATTTCAATATATATATGTTTTAAAGGCCGTAATATTTACGATTTAGTTATCCACAGTCCAATTTCCTGTTACTAATCATTTTTTGTATTTAGGCATACACTGAAATATTGGAATTCATTAACTTTCTATTCATAGGTCAATTCTTCAAGGATTTATTAGCTGCATTCTTCATATCATCTTTGGTGTTACCTATGATGTTAAGGTCTTCTGTGAAACCCAAAATTTAGATTTTACGCAGATTTGCATGTATTCCAGTTGCTTCTTTTTGCATCCCTCGAATGAAGTGTTAAACAATAACAGGGATAGCGTATTCTCTTGTTTTATTACTATTTCTGCCAAAAACGCTTCGATAGTTTAATCTACCATAATTCGGTATAGTGTTTTTTCGTATACACATTCTGGTCAATCCTATCAGATTCTTTGGTATTCCAAATTCGGTCATTATATTTCTTTTTTATGATTAGATCAATAACATAAGTCAATAGTTTACCTTCCTATCCTATGTTCTCTTCTATATAAGGAGTCATATAATTCAGCAGTATCTTTGAGAATACTTTATATAATGAATTTAAGTGTGATATCCATCTATAGTTTTCACACATTGTTTCGACGCCTTTTTTTATGTATAAGAATAATAACTAATTCTTTCTAGCTTTTATTAGGCATCTGTTTTTATTTCCATAACTTTTTATATATTTTGCAAACATTTTGAAAACTGCTTGGAAAATCAAAAAATCAGCTCCCTAAAGTACTAACCGAGGAAAATTTCCTTTTAGAAAAGGTGCTACATTTGAAAATCAGAACAAGATTACTGATAGAATTTTAAACAGTATAAAGAAAAATATCATTGTAAAACCAATACAATAAAAGAAAATACAATAATTAATGGACAAAAATACTAGAAGATCCATAAAGAAATAAATTGTGTAAGTGTGTATTGGCTAGGTACAGAGGTGTTATTTTGTGTATCGCTAATTAGGTTTTTATATAAAACAAATTACTATAATAAACATAGTTAAAAAATTAAATTTAGATAACCATCATAAGGAGTTGAGCTACAAAAGAGAAATGAGGTAATATGACTGATAAATATGCAAATATATCTTTTGGTTAGTTATTTGGATTATCTGGGTCTAACTTTTTTCAATTCTATGCCTTTTGAATTTAAAAAAGAAAAATACTTGGATGAAATTATTAATATTAAATGCTAGATACATAAATATTTATTTCTGGAATTAGATAATAAGTTGCTGAGATAATATCACCAACCTGTTTTAATATTGTTGATGTATATACAGCACATGATTTATTTTATTTATTCCTTTATCGTTAACATTTTTTATATAAAATAATCCTTTTTTTTTAGAATATTTTTTTTGTAATCTTAATTTTAAGTTTTTAAATTTGTTACATTTGTAGTATTGAATTTTAATATTAATATATGTTTTTTTTTTTTTTTTTTTTTATTTAAATAAAAGATTAATTGTACATAAATTGAATGTTATATTAGTAATAATTATAGCTCCCTATCTCCAACACAAGCAGCATACGTTTACAGGAGGTAGGTTAATCAATTCTGTAACTAATTGTTAATTTTGATCTGTAATATATGTTTTGTTTTGATTTCAATAAAAAACAGACAAAAAAAAAAAAAGGTGCATGTGTATTATTTTATACAAAAAATAATTTTGTGAGCAAAAACTTATGTTGCTCATTATATTTTTCAGAATTTTAAAAATATATAGACAAAGATATTCAAAAGTGAAATGATAATGAAAAAAAGAAAGAGCTTATATTGCTGACAGCTGGTCTATTACTGTTGTAAGAAGTTGGGATGGTAGGATACACAGAATTGTTTAAATTTGTAGACAACAATACATCATTGTGAATTAATTTATTCTGAGGAAATTTCAGTTATACATGTTTTAAAATATTGTGATTTTTATGATTTCCATAAAAATTTGAACTTTAAATGTTATAAAAAAAACTATTTTATTACACTGAATTTTTTTTTAACACTAAGTAAATCTTATAATGAACTTTGTGTAAAATTTCCAAGCATTCTTGTTTGGTCGAACAATTTATCCAAATAGTAAATAGCTCAAAAATATTAGCAGAATATTTTGAAAATTTGACCACATTTAAAATAGGCATTTATAAGTTTTTTGTCAAAATATTAGGACTATGAATATTTTGAACTGAATCACAACACAAAAGTAAAATTATAAAAATGAAATCTTTATTTCCTCTAACATTCCAGTTCTTTCTAAGTTTATTTTTTGCTTAATGATTAAGAAAACTACAAGGAAAATCAAAAAAACGACTTACTTATTCACCACTAGATTAAAAATTCAACAAAAGGTCTCGTGTCATTTTTCGATTGCAGTAATATTTCTGGTAGAAAACATAAAGCGTAAAAATTTAAAATAATGAAAACGTAACGCCGTAAATTTATTAGTTTTCATTTTTCATCTTTTTCCCAATTATTATGAAAACCCCTCGGAAAATTAAAAAAATACCTCCCCAATGCACCAAGTAGATAAAATTTCCTTTCAGAAAAGGTCCTAAACTTGATAAATTGGAGCAAGTTTTCTGTTCAAAAAATTGCTCACTGTAACAAAAAAACACGCTTCATAGTAAAATCAATATATCCCTCGTTTTCCTCCGAATCTAATAAAAATTGAGCAAAATCATTGAGTAAATGATAAAAATAATACTAAATATTATTAAAGACTTTGAATTATTATAAGTATAATAGAGTACTTACTGATATAGTTTTTATTTTATTTGTGCAACTAAAAGTAATTTAAATTTTTTGGATCTACCTGATTTATTTCCCAAACAAGTTTGAAAATATATTATAGTTAAACATAAAATATATTATATAAAAAAAATCAATTATCTTTTACATATACAAATTACTATAATGTTTATTGAAGGGGAAAAAAAATAGACAACAACAAATACATAATACTTTACAAGTTATAGAAATAATAATGTTCAGATGTATTTGTGATTTTTTTTAAATTAGATATCATTTAAAACTAATTTTGATGAATATTGAAAAATAATGCCAGTACTTTTTTGTATAGAGCCCTTTTTTTCAAAACCAAGATTGTTATGGAATAGTGAGCAGTCATTTGTAGATTGAGTCAATGTTTTGCTTATGCATTTATAGTTGATATAATTTACTTCCAAGGATTAAATAATAGAAAGCGGTAATACATTAGAAACATAGTAAAAATTTAAAAAATAATACTACATATATATCTCATTGTAGTTTATAAGAATTAATTATTTTAATTGACAGTTAAATTTAAATAAGTATTTATATTAATATTTACTTACCAAAAGCTAAAGCAAAGACAACTACACTCATTTCAGTAGCTAAAAAAAAACATTTGACCAAAAGCCAAAGAGTTATGTTGATGGAATCAGCAGCCAAATTACTGAAATTGAGAGTCATTGAAATCAGGCATCTAATTATACTTGTAAACACATTGAACAAAACCTAAAAATATATCATGTAAATAATTATAAGTTAAATATTAAATAATCATATAAGATTATATAAATGTTTATAATATAAGTAAAATATAATAAACACAACTTACCAAACAATAAAATGTAAAAAAAATTGGACTATTGGCAGCTCGTAGTTTTAATCTGGCACGACTAAACTTTGACACTAAGTATATCATGAATATTAAGTTAGGAATAAGTATTACTACATCCCATACTCGAACACTATAAAATAACAAGATTCAATAATAAGTAGATGCTTATTTAATATGATACAAAATAAAATTTATTTTTATTTTTAAGAAGAAAATTATAAATTCTATACAATTTGGATATTATGCATGTTAAGTAAATACTATATTATAAATAATAATATAAAATTGATTAAATATTAAAGCATAAGAATAATTAAACCTAATATGTGATTTTTACACAACTGAAATGAAATGAGTTTTTTTTTTTAATTGTAGGTGCACATTAAATTGTTTTAAAAGTTTAATTTACAATAAAATACATATTATAAAAATAGAAAATCAATAGAGCCAATAGAGGTGGATAATTATATATTTAAATTCAATTTTTAAACACTAATTATTATAAATAATATAATTAATTAACGTCATATTCATTTAAATTTACAAAACAAATAAGTCAGATAGTATTTTTGATTACAGGTATTGGATATTTTAAAATTGTTTAACTTATTTCTAATAAACAATTCTGCTTACTTAATATTTGGTATTTCCATGTAAAGAACTAGTTTACAAACATGTTCCTCATCTAATAAAGTATTGTTATTCCTCATATTGATTGGCAATTTATTTGTTTCTAATCTATGAGAACCATCCATGACTATTTATTGTTTTTTCGTATGTTACATTTTAAATAAAACTTAAATTATATAAGTTTACTTATTTTATTATTTTTTGAAACTGAAATTTGTATAATTATAGTGTTACTAAGCATGACTAATTCATATAATAAATGAAGTAGCTAATAGTTTCTTACATAATATGAATCAGGATTGATTTACTTAATTAGATCAATTTGTATTGTTATATTATCTAAGTTAATTTGAATGCATCGGCATAATTTCAATGGGCAAAATAATTTTTAATTATGAATAAAAAAACTTCTTTAGTTTGTTTTATTATAGTATTTTATTTAATTTAATAAAATAATTACACATATAACTGGTTTACCGGAATTCTATACAGATATAATAATTCACATTTTTTATAAATTTTACGGATTTCTCAAACATTGAACAACAAACTCACATAATGTTACTTTTATTGAACTAGATGTAAAATTATAAAAATATTATGTACTTTTGGTATCTTAAATCATGGTAAATAAACATAACCGTGTAACATACCGTAACCATATTTATTAATCGTAATCTCAAATCTTAAATTATTAATGATTACATTTTTGTTGATAAAGAAAATAGGATGTATTTAATACAGTGCTACCACAGAAAAAATTACTATTAGCAGAAAAAAATTCAGTTATATAAACTTTCTGTATATTTTAACGGACCATTAGTAATCTTCCAATTTCAGCTCTGTCAATGTTAACGACTCGTTAAAATATGTTATCATTAATTAATTATCACTTATCAATGCTTTACCCATTATTTTCCCAAATTAACAGCTGCACATACCATAGACATAATAATTAAATATTAACTACAGATATGTATATATATAAAACAATGTTGTTTTATATATATTCCTGTGATATTAACAGTTAATATATATATTAATAATTAACTAATATTAGTTAATATGTCTATGGCAAATATCATTGAACTATAAGATAACTGGAACACACACCACGTAATATTGCTCGAGCAAGCATGTTAAAAACAGATGGCGAATACTTTAGGTATATCTATCTCTGTTTAACATACGGCGCCAATGATAATTTTATTTTATATCGCTATGTGTCTAGTAAGAACTAATTGTATTTACTACTTATGCGGCTTGAATCATAACTGTTGAACTACGAGATATTTATTTATAATATTTATAACATAAATATATATATTATATTATCCTACTATAATATTATAAATGTGAAAGTTTGTGAGGATGTTTGTTGCTCTTTCACTTGTTACGGGCATCGGTTTATTCCCATTAAATTTTATAATATTATAATTTGTTTTCTAGAACATATAAGAAACAAGCTGTTCCACAATTTTATATTTGTGTTATTTCTTTAACTTTTATTTTCGGATGGTAAATCACTACCTGCTTTTGATTTTCAAAAGGCAAAATATATTAAAAATTCCACAAATAGACTGACTATTAGCTAAAATAAATTTTAGTGTTGAAATTTTTGATTTCCGTCGATCCGTTGACTAGATATTCCACTTTTAAGTTTGAGTTGGAGAAGAATAGTGGAGTATCATTTGTGTGGCGGTAAGACGCGCGGCGTTTTAATATGCACCACCACTCTCTACCCTAAACTTAAAAGTGGAATAACTCGTC
>CABPRJ010000974.1:864559-904586 GCA_902439185.1 Cinara cedri | reverse complement strand
TGTACACATATTTTTAAGTATAATTATAGGAGAAAACTTTTTAGGATATTTTAAATTTTTTCTAGACTATATGAAAAAACAACTGCCAAACTATGGGAAAATAAATACGTAAAGTTTTGATTTTTAATCGATCAAAAAAATTTAAGTAAGTAGGAATTAGAGAAATTTAGTTATTAAAATGTACCAAATTACAAACTAAGTAATATGTTAATTCTCATGCCGGAAGAAAATGATGGATATATATGATATGTTATGTATAATAAGCATAATATTTTCGAAAAACATAGGCGTCTTTTAATAAACCATTTGATGAATGTTAAAGCATTAAACTTTTTTAAAGACCATATTTTGTTCTTTACACACACGTTTTCAGAGTACTTAACGTTTAAAATACGTATTTTTAATTTGTTTCATTTACCTAGGACTCGTATAAAGTTTAATAAAAAAAAAGGTATTTTATTTAAGAAAAAAATAAAATTTAAAGTAATTGTTTTGTCTTAATATTGGAATTGTGGTTTTCAATATCACGAACCAATAACTAATGTCTAGCAGGATCTTCATATGTAATATGAAGAGTAAGTACTGACCCAAGTAATCAATATAACAAACAAATAGAAATTATAAATTATGCTTTATTAATAGACACATAATAACATAATATTTTTGTAAAAAATATTTACGTATGATATTAGTCATGTATTATATAATATAGGTGTCAACATACCTATTATGTGCTGATTATAACTTGTACAATTTGATGATTGATATGACTATAATTAGGAGGTAGTAATGGTTATTACTATTTGAAATAAGTAATAACAAATTGCATTTGTTAATAATATAATTATATTATTAAAATAAATTTTATTATAGTCAAATCCCTCCCAAAAAATTAAATATGTCAAAATCAGGATAACGAGAAAATAAATACAAAATTGAACAAATATTTTTAAAGAGAATGTTTAATGCATATGCAACTATTTTGTTATAATATGTATTATATAGCATATGTATTGTTGACACAGCAATATTTTTCAATAAACCTCTCTTAGAATCGTTTTTTCGATATCAATGGTTTTCAATGCTTACAGATTTACATTACATTTCTGAATTTTACATTCCTAATTTTCCACCTACAACAACAGTGGCTGCAAACACATGCAAAGTAATTTAATTGAAGACAGTTAAATGAAACTCTTATATTTTGCACTTAATCTTAATAATAGTGGTGGTACTAATGATGGGAGTGGCCTCCGTTATAAGTGAAAATTTAGGTACATATAATACACAGGGTGATTTTATTTCGACAAAGAATGGTATATCTTTTCTTACAGATATATCATTGTTTGATGAAAGACTCTTCTGAGTGAAGTTGATACCGTTTGAAAGTAAATCATAAAGGCCACGAAAAGGCTTTATTGTTATTTTTCGTATTTAAGCCTTTTTTTCCGTTAAAAAACTCTATCCTAAAGTAAAATTCCTTAGAAGCTCAAAAGTGGCTCAAAAATCTGGTGTTGATACCGATTGAAAGTAAATCGAAAAAACCACAAAAGAGTTATATTGTGATTTTTCGATTAATACATGGACGACCTATTTTCGTCGTCCGTGTTTTTAAAAAATAATCCAATAGAAAAATTGTACGAAAAAAAAAAAAATTCGCAGATTTATTTAATATAAAAATTTTGTAAACACATTTCTATGATTTATAATAAATATCTGTTTTTGTAGCTTGTTACACACTTATAAAAAATAATAATTATCCTGTCATATTTCTGTATATTTCACCAAAATTTATAACATGATTTAAATTCAAAAATCCAGTAAATAATTTTGGTTGAAATCTAAATTTAGTTTGTTCATAAAAAAAAAGGTCGTTAAAATCATTTTCTTAGCGTTTTTTCAAAATAATTGGGAAAACTCGTTATACAATATGTTAAATGCATTACCAAACGTACCAATTTGTATACACTTAATAATATGTATGGTTGTAGAAGATAACTATTTGAGATATTTTTAATTTTTCTGGATTATATAGAAAAACAACTGTCACACTATGAGAAATTAAATACGTATGGTTTAGATTTCAAACAGAACAAAAAAATTAGAAAAGTTATTTACTAAGTAGGAATCAGAGAAATTTAGTTAATGAAATGTGCCAAATTATGAAGTAAGTTTGTATTTCAAAATTTCATGTTGAAAAAATTTAAATAAATATATTAACCTAGCCTGAAATTCTCGATTTCAGATTTATGGGTAGAAGTTTAAAATAGTCTCAGACCGTCTGTCCGTAAGCAACTGTTAATTTCATTACAGTTAAGTGAATTTATAATAAAATTTTGGTATTTTCGATGATACGACAAAATTATTTTACGATAATTAGATTTGAAAACTAATATTAATATTTCAGCTAATGACTCAATATGTGTTATGTATAACGAGAAATAATGTTTAGTTTATAATATATAAAGAGATCAGAATCGATGCTTAATTTTTATTTACATAGACTAGAAAACCTTGATCACGGTT
The DNA here is from genome assembly GCA_902439185.1 of Cinara cedri. Taxonomy (NCBI): domain Eukaryota; kingdom Metazoa; phylum Arthropoda; class Insecta; order Hemiptera; family Aphididae; genus Cinara; species Cinara cedri. Next base: position 902,060 of record CABPRJ010000974.1, on the reverse strand, counting down.
ACAATAATAGATATTTTTTATAATTTTGTTTAAGAATAAAATATTATAATGCAATAAAAATGTAGTGAAATTCGTTAAGGAAGAGAGTAGTGGTTGCAAGAAGGGAGTAAAAGTCAAATCGCTTTTCTTGACGCTTTTTAAATCTCATGCCGAAGATAATAGCGGAAATATATGATATGTATGTATTATATAAAGAATATTTTCAAAAAACATGAACGTCTTCTAATAAATCATTTGGTGAAAGTTAAAGCATGTTGTTTAGTCTTACAATTGAATACCCAATTAATGTAGCTGTCAAATAAGATAAGGTATAAAACTGACAAAATAAAATGTCTGGAAATACCTCAAATGTTACCTCAAACAGCATATTTTCAATATATCCGTAATAGATACGCGAATGATAGGATTAGTGGACAAAATAATTGTGTCCTTTGATTTTAATTATTTCAGTTAACCTTTACGGTCTTAACAATTTATATTTAGTATATAAGTATGATTCCAGTTGACAGTAATAATTGCTACACGTTACGTTATAGTAGTAGTCGACTGATTATCCAAATGTTCTTGCTAGAGGTTTAGATCGCCAAGTTTGTAAATTACCTATTCAAGAAAGGTTAATTTGAATCAGACAAAATCAGTTATATTATAATAAAATTTAAACTCATTCAATTTTTAAACATAAAATATTGTACTTTTGAAATCATTAAAATCATTGAAACACTTTAATCCTACCTTTAAGGTAGATTATTATGGCCTAATCATTTTCACATGACTGTCCAAGAAGTCTAAATTAAGTGAAAAGATTACTACATTTAAAATTACCAATAGGTTCACCGGCTACTCGATACATTTTTTTTTTGTGTTTATTTTAAATGGAAAATGACTAAAATTATGGAAAATTTCCCTTTTTTTGAGTTAACTGTAAAAGATAAATTATGCTTAGTTTTTAAGGATATATTATTGCACAATAAAATATTATAAAGCAGTTACTTATGATATTAGTCATGAATAATATAATATGGTTGCCTATGTATATAATATGTTTCAATAATTAACTTTTGCTTGTACAATTTGATATTTTGTTATGATTAATATTAGGAGGTAGAACTTGTTATTACTATTGGTTACAAGTATATTATATTATTATTTTATTAAAATATATTTATTTTATTATAGTTAAATTTTCATTAAACGTTTTTTTGTCATTAAAAATTTTGGTCTGACACTAAGTTATTATAAATTCTACAGCAAAAATCATTCTAATATGTCAAGAAAATTGTATAATGTATTTTATTAATTCTTACTCATGATCGCTACGGTCAACTTTAGACCTAAACCCAATGTCTTCAAAAATCACTCTATTTACAACCTATACCAGAATACACAGAATTTTAACAAAAACTCCTACTGTTTTTAATAAATAACTTTTAAAATTTCCAACATTCCTAGTAAGCGTTACTATTACCCAGGAATGTTGATATATCATGCTTTGATATNTTATACTTTTCACTAACAAAATCAACAACAAAATGTATAGAATATACAAAATGTACAAAATGTTTAGATAATACAGAAAACTGTTCCATTATTTAATACAGAATTCACAAATTAAATTAATGTTATAATATTTTATATTATGTGCCGGCTACAAATTTATATGTAAAAGGTTAATTTTTATTTTTATTTTTATCTTCAGAAAGGCACTTAATAAATAAATGTTACAATTTTTTTTTTCTTCATTTGCAAATATCACGTACGTCATATTGTGTAATTTAGTACATTATGTACTAAATGTATGTAATTATGTAATTATCAATTAAAAAACAAACAAAAAAATGGCACAGTAATTTAATATAAAATTTTGTAAACACATTTCTATGATTTATAATAAATGACTGTTTGTGCAGCTTGTTACACACTTATAAAAAATAATAATTATCCTGTCATATTTCTGTTTATTTCACCAAAATTTATAACATGATTTAAATTCAAAAATCCAGTAGATAATTTTGGTTGAAATCTAAATCTAGTTGTTTCATAAAAAAAGGTCGTTCAAATTATTTTCTAAGCGTTTTTTCAAAATAATTTGAAAAACCCGTTATACAATATAGTAAATGTATTACCAAACGTACTAATTTGTGTATACCTAATAATAAGTATGGTTGTAGCAGAAAACTATTTGGGATATTTTTAATTTTTCTGGATTATATGGAAAAACATTTTTTTTTAAAAAAAAAAAATTTGTCCATGTTTTTCTATTTATTAGGAAAACACCTGAAAAAATTTAATATCCTTCACAGTCAGATATTCTTTCAGATATAATGCTTCAGCTGAATATCAGAGTATGATTTCTAGTAGAAAATATGTACAATGGAAACCAAAAAAATTAACATCCGTGTGAAACCATCAATGCCCTTAGAATCTAGAACACATTACACTTTATACAAATAATCTGTTACAAATATTTAGTGTAACAGTGCAGTTACTTTTTCTGTTTACACCTGCATCTTGTTCACTAGTAATCACTTAGATTCGATTACAAATCAATAATGACGATGATAAACTATATTAAAGAACATATTTTTTTTTTTTACACACACATTTCTAGAGGAATTAACTTCTAAATTAAGTATTTTTAAACTGTTTCATTCGACTAGGACTAGTATTAACATTAATAAATACAACGTATTTAATTTAAAAATACAATAAAAGTTATTGTTTTGTATTAATTTCGGAGTTGTGGTTTTCAATATCACAAACCAATAACTACACTCTCACAATATCTTCATAGGTTATATGATTCAATATGATCAATTCAACAAATAAACAGAAATTAAAAATTATTTTATTTCATTACTAATGATAAATGTTTTACACAATTACTGTACGGAAAAAAGTCGATTTTTAATATTTTTTAAATCTAAAATAATAAAGTTATTGTATAATTATTACAGCAAGTTCATTAAAATATGTTATTATTAAGGTATATTCACTTAATGCCATTCCAATATTCTAGTGGTTGGAATGTGTAAATTAATTTAATTGTTAGCAATGCCTCAACTAGTGAGTGGTGCTTCTTTAAACGAATAAACCATGGAAAGATCGTATTTGATATTTTACATTTTTATTGAATTTGTGAAATGATTTGCAATTGCGTCTCCAATAAATGAAATTTTCAGTTACAGCAAAAACAATTAATTACATCGAGAGAAAAAGAATGATAACCTTTCTTACAATTGCTTTGGGCCCATCGAATGTTATTCTGACACGGTGATGGGCAACAACCGAGAGGTGGACACATTGATTGAAGTGGAGTAGATTTAGATTTATATTGGGGATCATTTAAAGATGGATCTCTAGGTAAGTTACTAGGTGGATATTCAAACTCATCATCACCGTGTACTGACACTGATATAAAAGAATATATAATAACATAACGAATGATAAATTTTAACAGCATTTTTTCAATTAATAAGAATCAGATACGGGAATGATTCGATATTTTTATGGGATACAATATTAATTTTATGCTTTGATTTTAATTATTTCAGTTAAACGTTACGGTTTTACCAATTACTATGTACAATATAAGAATGATTCCAGTTAAAGTAATAATTTTTACACGTGACGTTATAGCATTAGACAACTGATTATCCAAATATTCTTGCTAGAGGTTTTGATGTCCAAGTTCGTAAAATACCTATTCAACAAAAATTGATTTTAATTAGATTAACTTAGTTAATTTAAAATAAAATGTAAAGTTTTTAAATTTTTAAATATAAAAATTTTGTACTAATGAAATCATCATTTATCATAAAATACTTTTATACTACTGCCAATGTGAATTAATAAGGTGTAATTACTTTCACTTACCATTCTAAGATAAATTAATTGAAAATATTACCGCCGCTAGGGTCACTGCCTATTCAATAGAGGACAAGATGTTTTATCATATGTTTGTATATTAATAAGAAATTACAATAATAAGGAAATAATAAGAAATAATAAAGACATTTTCTCTTTTTTTTTGTATTCTTAAAGTACATTTAAAATGTGAATTCTATGAAGATAAATTGCGCTATAGTTCTTAATACATATAAATACATAATAAAATAGTTCTTGGTATGTTGTAATAGGTAACTATTTCTTGATCACTTTGAAGTTTTGATGTGATTATTATTAGGAGGTAGTACTCGTAATAATCATTGGTAATAAGTAGAGCCCGGATTTATACGCATTTGCATGTTTGTACTAAGTGTATGCACGTCTATGGGGGTTTAAAATGTCCACGGATCATATCACACCGAATTTAAACTTCAAATTTTATATTGCATATTTTGCATATTTCGGGTTATTGCATATTTGTTCATAAATGCATATAACATGAATATTTAATGGGTTTTTAATAAATTAACTATTAATAAACATACACTCGCGTCCCAGCTTATTATGTCGATATCATTCTATAAATAATCACATTGTGTTTTCGCGTAGCATTATATAGGCTATATTTATAAATCTTATTTAGTTACCTTATTTAGTTAGACCGGTGCCTAATAATAGCCACCACCCGGCACGATGGCAATTAATTAATATTTAATACGCAGTCATCGACCATCGTTCGTTGTATATGCGTTTGTCCGCGGTAGTGTTTGTTTAGCCCGTTTGAAAAAAAAGACAAAATGCCAAAAACTAAGTCTAATTTGGGTTCATCCATAACTCGATGGGTTGAGCCTTACAATCGCGACAAAACTGTGTTTACCACTAGTGGATTAGTAGTTTATTGTCAAGTTTGTGATCGTCAGGTGCGTTGTAACAAAAAATTTCAAATAACGCAACATGTAACTACCGAGTTTCATTTGAAATGTTTGAAAAAAAGTTCTAACAACAGTAAACAAATGTTGTTGGGAGATGAAACCAAACCAAAAACATCAAGTTTTAATGAAGATCTGTGTTTGAGCCTCGTAGCTGTAAATATACCTTGGTTTAAACTACAAAATCCAGTCTTCCGCGNGGGGACTCGTATATATATTTAGTCGTTGATGAAACTACAGATATCAATGGTAGTTATATTGCAAACCTTTTAGTTGGTGTGTTAAATGAACAAAATGCTAGCAAACCATTTTTAATTTCATGTAAAAAATTAGATAAAACTAATCATTCGACGATTTCTCGCTTTGTAAATGACAGCCTAAGAATATTGTGGCCTCATGGTGGGAATGATGAAAAAGTATTACTTTTATGTTCCGATGCAGCGCCATATATGATCAAAGCTGGTAAAACACTAAACGTATTTTTTCCTAATATGATACACATTTCATGTCTTGCTCACATGATCCAACGTCTAGCAGAAAAAGTTAGAGAAATGTACCCCAATGTAAATACTTTGGTAAGTAATTTAAAAAAAGTATTTCTTAAAGCACCTCAGAAAGTAGATGTATACAAAGAAATAATGCCCAGTGTGCCCTTGCCGCCAGAATCAGTACTAACCAGATGGGGGACATGGGTTGAAGCAGCTAATTTTTGTGCAGATCATTTTGATAATCTTAAAATAATTTTACAAAAACTAGAAGATAAAAATGTTGTTAGTATACAAAAATGTATTAATATGCTAAGTCTGGAATCTGTTAAAAGTGACCTTACATTTATTCAATCTCATTTTTTTATACTAGTAAAAAGTATAAAAAATTTGGAACATTCTAGTTTAACTTTGTCTGATTCTACTCAAATTGTAAATAATGTTATTTTGGCGATGGAAAAAGTACCAGGACAAAAAGGAAAAATAATTCAAGAAAAATTGTTTTATTTAATTGAAAAAAATGTTGGAATCCAAACCGCGAAGCAGATAACAGCAATTTTGTCAGGTAAAGAAAACAGTATCATGCCACCAAACTTAACTCCTTCTATGTGTTCATGTATGAAGTTTGCACTTATAACTTCGGTGGATGTTGAAAGGTCGTTAAGTATGTATAAATCAATTATAACTGAAAAAAGAACTTCAATGACATCAGAAAATATGGAAAAATATATTATTGTCCACTGTTATGAAAATTATTAAAAGAACATATTTTAATATTTTAATTATATTGTTCTGAAGTTTTAAAATGTATACCTATTATTATTTATTAATTTTTAGAAATGTTATTTTAAAATATTTGAATTTTTTTTTTAAGTTTTCTATTATTTTTTAGAGTAATTTCAATTGATTTATTATATAGCAGTGGATATTTTCATTTTTTTTTTTTGTTTTTGATAAAATATACAGAATTTTCTTTGGTGTAAAAATGTGTTGTTTTTTTTTAAAATAAACTCATTTTATAAAGTTTAACATAATGCATATAATTGCATATTTAGTCACTTTTCCTTTGCATATTTGCATCATATTTGACACTTTTTAAATGAATATAAATCCGGGCTCTAGTAATAAGTAATAATAATTCTTTTGTTTATAATATTATTATATTATTGAAATATATTTTATAATTGTCATTTTTTTTTTTAAACGTTTTCATTTTCGTCAAAGATTTTAGTCTGACACTTGGTTATTATATTTTCTACACTATAAATCATTCTAGTACTTTAAGAAAATTGTATAATGTATTTCATTACTTCTTATTTATGATCGCTATGGCCAACTTTATACCTAAACTCAATGTCTTCAAAAATTACTCCATTTATTACAACCTATACATTAAAAATTATATTTATGATAGTTATATATAGGAAATAATTCATTATTGAAAATTATGAAGTACTAATAATCTTCTAAAATATTTGTATTTATCTGATTTATTTTTTTTTGAACATTGTTTATGGCTGTTTCTGAGCTATAATCAAGTTTTATTAGTGTATTATTCGATGTGAAGAAGTGTCCTTTACTTCTGATGTTAACAAATTAGTTCTAAAAATAAAAAACGTTTAAAAAAATTATTATTATTACTTATTACTAAAAGTAATTATGATAACTACCTCATAATAATAATCATATCAAAATATAAATTTGTTCAAGCAATAGTTATCTTTTGGCGTATACCAGGTAGGTAGGTACTAATATTATTTATGAATAATTTTATACAAAACTATTTTATACCGTTTTATTATGTGTTTATGTGTATAAATAAATATAGCATTATTTATATTTTAGAGTTAACAAAAAAAAATGGAAAATTTCCATAATTTTAGTAATTTTCCTATTAAAATACATACAAATAATACAATTTCTGGTCCTCTAGGAATGCTCACTACATTAATGTTTTCAATCAACTGATAAGCCTAGTGTTTATACCCTATTAATATACCTTTTCTACTGTTATACTAGTTATCATATAAAACTTTAATAATTTGTCTATATTAATATGTTTGTTATAAGTAATTATAACAAAGGCCAATTAAGAAATAATCGTGGGTTATAATTGGTCACCATTGGTCTAACCAATAAAAAAATATTATACACGAATACATATACGTTTCGATTAGGTTTCGTTCAATGCGTATTATTAATCTAGTGTCAGTTTGCGTATAAATATTACCCTTTATCAAACATTTACAATTCGTTATTTCAAAATGAAAAAATGTTTAAAAAAATCGAAAATATTTCAAACGACAAATATTATAGACGAAACATATTTTATACGAACCGTAAGTAAGCAGACACATGTTTCCTCCGAACAGTATTTTAGCCGGTAGTTTTTAAGCAGACTGTATTTTAGTAGACTCCTATTTTATCCAAACTGTTTTTTAGTTGACAAATCCCCCTCCACTACAACCAATACTCTGCTATACCTCATCACCCGTCCATACATCCAATTACCAACGCTACCGTACCGGTTGTGTTGTAGCATTGGTTGTAGGGGAGGGGATTTGTCGGCTGAAATACGATTCGGATAAAATGTGTTTCAGATTATTTATTTGTCGGCTTAAATATTGTTGAATTAAAATATTGTCCGCTAAAATACTATTGGCTATAATATTTTTGTCTAAAATGTAGTCACTCATTTAAAAATATCTAAAAGGTAAGACATCACTACTAGAATAGTCATTTAGACAAAAAAAAAAATAAATAAAAGACCCAAAAATTTAAAAAGTATACAAGGATAATTAAGTACAATATAACAGTGAAGTAATTATTGGAGGAGTATCTGGGTGTCATATCTCCCTCGACTACTACTCGTGAACACACGTTCTCTATTTTAAATAGGATCAAAACCTATTTGTGAAATAGGATGTCAAAGGTATACAGTGTGATTCACTAAGTAAGCTCACGCCATTTTTATGGTTAAATTTAGCGTATATTAAAATTATATATTTTCACATAATTAGATTTTTCACAACATTTAAGGAACATCCTGTGGCAAACCTTTGGTTTTTAAAAACGGAACCCATATTAAAAATTCTATCAATATCTGGAGTATTAGTTAAAATAAATATTGGTGCTAAAATTTTTGATTTCCGTCAAAATAAAATAGATACAATATTAAACAAATATAATTAATGAAAATGTTTAATGCATATGCAATTATTTTCCTATAATATAACATATATATTATTGATAAAACAAAATTTTCAAAAAAACGCCTCTTATAATCTCGTTTTCGTTAGCAATGGTTAATAGTTGCTTACAGATGTGCATTGAATTCCCATCTGTACCTTACCTTCCCAATTTAATGGTAAAATGTTGATATTTCATGTTTATAAACAAAAAATTATACATTAGCCAAAAAGCATGGTTAATGCCGACATTATCCAAATGTAATATTACCCATAACATAACTTATATATCAACTTACTCTACCGTAATAATTTGGCGTTGATACTATTTAAATTATTTTACACTTTTTTCACAGACAATATTAATGAAAAAATGTAAAGGAATACACAATTCACAAATGAATTTAATGTTATAATATTTTATATATTGTGCCGGGTACAAATTTGTATGCACGAGGTTAATTTTCATTCTAATTCACGTTTTGGATAAATATTCAACCACACCTATAAACCTTTAATTTAAGTTCATACAGGCATAAAAATATAAATGTTTCTTTTTTTTTTTTAATTCGTCAATATCACTATCGTTATATTGTGATATAACGTGTATTTTAGAAAATTTTTTAAAAACAAAAAATGCCAGAATAATTTAGTCTAAAAATATTGTAAACACATTTTTATGATTTATAATAGGTATCTGTTTGTGCAGCTTGTTACACACTAATAAAAAAAATAATTATCCTGTTATATTTATATATTTTTCACCAGTAGTTTATAAACTTATTTAAATTTATAAATCAAATAGACATTATTGGTGAAATTTTAAATCTAGTCGGCTCATAAAAAAGTTTATTCTTTTATTTCTAGAATAAGAAAACCAGAAAAAATATTAAGTTATTATGAATCAGAGAAATTTAGTTATTGAAGTGTACCAAATTACAAACTATAAGAAGGTATTTCAAAATCCCATACTTGAAAAAATTTAAACAAATATATAAACTAAGTGTAAAATTCTTGATTTGAGATTCATATGTGCAGGCCGGACTATATATGTGATAATCCAGTCAGTGGTTTTAAAACTTCGGGCCATCTTCTACCAAAAATATATAAATATAATAAAGTCATTTTTTTTTAACAAAATACTATTATCTTTTCTTACCAGTTTCCACAGTAAATGTTGATTATTTATTACATTACACTAGCCTGATAATAATAAAAGGCTGAGTACAAATGTTAGTAATTTTACTATGCCATAGCCTCGAACACGACCGTGTTAAACACTTCAAGAACTCTACAAATACGAATTTGAATACCTGGTATGCAGTCAGAAAAACAAAATTTAAAACTACATCATAGCAAAAATATTTAATGTGTATATATAAATATTTGTGTTGGTATAATGATTTGGTGTCCTGGTACTTCTGGTACCAATCTTCGATTTTTTAATGAATTCGAGCCTTTTTTATCCTGAAAGCATGATCCGATCAAAGACTTTATAAGAAGAATTTTGTAGGATTCATCATTTTCTGGATTTTATATTAGTGATTAAGGTAAAAAATTCATGAATCCAATTAAAATAAAGGTTACATACCTGTGGTTTATGAGAATACACGCGGCTTTTCTTTCATTTTTTGTTCAATAGGTTTTAAATTTGCGGTTATCCTTCGGATTTATCGAGGGCTAAAGAATTTGAAAAGTGACCTTATTATCGATTCAAGGAAAACTTTCCACCTATAACAGTGGCGCACCTCTCAGCGTTATCAGCATTTTCTTTTTTTGTCAATTTTCTGCTGAATAAAGATTATTGCACTATTTCTTGTACCCATATTTTTGTTAAATTTTGCATGTATTCAAATTCTGATTTTTGAAATTTTTAAATGTAGTTAAGGCTATTATTTTCCAATATTTAGATTTTTCATAACAGTGTATCATATAGTTACTTTGATTTTTCAAATAAGAACTTATATTGAAATATCAAAAAATAGGTGGATATCCTGGTAAATATTTAATTACTAACAGCTACCCGTTAACTTGAATCCAAATTACCGTTTGTAATTTTTCACCGATATTTATTTTTTAATTATTTTATACTTCAAAATGTTGACTCACATAACCAAGTCGAGTCTAAAAATGAAGCTATATGCGAAGAACAGTTCGTAGATTTGGGTTTTTTTAGGTACTTGCATGTGTCGACAATGGTAAATATCGCGATCGACTATATTCCTAGAAAAGTCAACCAGTCGATCGCGATCCCTGATTAAAATCATTTTTGGTATTGACATTTTTAATTTCTGTTAAACGTTGAGAAGAAATTTCACTTTTAATAATGGTAGGTGAAGAGTAGTGGTACGTTCATAAGACATCACGTGCCTTACTGCCACACAAATGTTACAGTTATTATTCCCATATTTTATTTTTAACTTTAGTACTTTTATTTGGTACTCTTTTGAATCCGGTCAGTGATCCTACATTGGTTTATTTAAAAAAAGACAGATCTGCATTTCAATGCGGGTTTGTTCATTTTTTAAAAAGTTTCTTGCGATTATTGTTTTGCACAACGCTACTAAATACGAAATTTTAAAGAAGGTTTACTATTAGATTATTTAAACTGCCTTATGTAAAATAATATGACGTAAGCATATGTTTTTTTTCTATATTGGTTTTCATATTTTTGTATTTGCCCGAGAGATAAAGTACGAAATTGTATTTCACTTTAACTCATCGCTTTTTACATACTATTTTTTCTCAATAAATAAATTGGTTTTACAATCGAAATTATTTTGTTATAATACACATTAGTATAAATAGTAAGTAAGTGACCCTGCGCAGAGGGTATGAGTTTAGGAGTGTTATCCCCCCTATTGGCTTATGAATACAAGCATTCAGTATTCAATTAGTAATTATAATATTATAATATATATTAAACCAAGTCATAACGAAATAAGCTGAATTTATTAAATATAAGTTGGATTTGTTTAGATCTGAATTTTAAAGTGTCTTATTAAAATGATTTATGTATGAATCATGATTATTACATAATACATCCCCTCTCATTGAAAATTTTTTGGCACGCCACTGTTGTAAGTAAATACACATTTTGTAAAACATATATAATATGTATTATATGCGCCACTTTAAAATATAAGGAATACAAATAAATCAATAATCTTCAATTGTATTGATCTTAGAGACACAAATTAGTTAGCTAACAAGAATATTCTTACAGTGGCAAAAAAAATATGCTATCATGCTATAAACTGTAATGCTCGAATCGGTTTTTCATAACTCTAAGAATCATAACTTATATAGGTAAGGAATAATAGGTTTTAATAGGTTTATGGTATTATTATTATTCATTTTATTATCAATACTATTATAAAACTTCGTATGCGTTTTTTAAAAATAAATCGTAAAAATAAAAATAAGAAGATAAAAATTACGAAGAAGTAAAATTAGCTCTGACACCATTGATGACATTTTACCTTGCAAAATTCTCTGTGGTAAAATTCATCTGTGATATTGGGAAAAACTAGCCAGAACGGCTTATTTATTAAGGTACATTGTAGAGAAAGATACAACTAGAGTTAGATCGGTCTAGCTGGATTGCGCTGGAAGTATGTAATAATTATAATATATGTATAATATAAAAGTTACTCTACGAGAAAAAAAATCTACAGTATACAGGCATCTTAAAAGTACTCCGAAAAAGTCATATCTGCTCAAAGGTATTTAAAACGTAAAACCTTAAAACTGAAATAAAACTTCACATAATATCGTCCGGAAAAATTGCTTTTACACGTAGCCTAATATACCAAACGTGCTTATAAATTTCAAATAGTTGACAAAATAACTAAGAGGTTATTTGTTTTCCATTATTGATTTCGTTAAATTATAATATCAAGACTCGTGCTGACCGGAGACGTAATAATGACGAAAACAATTAAGCACCGTAATGAGCTAGAATAATAATAATGATTACGTAAAGACGTATAAAATTCCCAATTTCGATGCAAAAATATATTGTAAATTTAGCTTAAGTACGTCATATTTTTATTATCGTTTATGGGAGCAATAATATTTTAGAAAATTTAATTTTTAATTGTAAAAGCCATCGTCTTGGGTTTTTTTCTTTAATGAATCCACGAGGAAACACGATACTTATGCAATCGTCGCACAGTGTTTAAAAAATAAAAATAGTTGACCAAAATTTTAATTATTTGGATAAAACTAGTTTATAAAAGTTTATAACAAAGAAATAAAATCGTATTTCCACGCTTAACTCTTATTTATTGAATTATGTATAAAATTATAAACGAATACTATTCATTAAGCTTAAATAAATAAATAAAAAAAAAACCTTATGTATTTAGGGGGAGGAGGAACCATTATTCCAAATTTTTAATTTCATACGTTTCATGGGTTTTGAGGAATAAGTGATCGGTGTCAGTTTTATTTAACGTTTTTGCATATATAGAAGCTAAATATAACTCAATTATATTCATAATACATTTATAAAATAACAGTATAAATATGTATACAGGTACATTTATTATTATTTTTTTAATTATAATTTAACATATTCCATAATTCATCATAGCCATTATTATTAAGATTTGAGAAATGAACGATATCATTACATTGACAATGCTCGAGTTTTATCATAGCAATGGCACTGATAAATAAAATACGTAACAACACTCAAATCATGTAATTCGTCATTTATGTCGACTGTTTTTATACTTTACCTTATGGCTTATCTATATAATGCATTACAAATTAACTAATTTATATTGGGTTCATTCATTGACTTTCAGTAAAAATACTGTAAAAAATAATACTCAAATACTTATTGTATCAAAATGTATGCAGTTATTTATATGAAAACATAAGAGTAATCTATAATATCAATAATTGGTCATGAAAATAAACAGTAAATTATTCAATAAAATCGAATACAAAAAAAAAAAAAAAAGACGTCCCAGGATAATGGAGACGGGTACAGCTACTGTTATAGATAATTTAATGTATAGCCACAAGAAGCCATTGCTTACGAAAAAACAATTTTGAACAGAGTTCAATTGATAGTGATGCTTTATTTGGATACATCCGGACAATTCCAAGTTATTTTAAGTCATATAAGCAACTCAATCTTATATCTAGTCTTATAAACGACGTCCACAGTATAATATACTGTAATACATTGGATATTTAATATTTGTAAATTAAACGATCAAGTTGACGTAGTAATTACAATTACCAATTCCATTACAAATAACATCTATTAAACGGTGTTGCCACTTAATGCGCCACGCGTTAAACTACATTATTAATCACCGGTATCGCCCACATAGAGGCGTTCTACTATAAACTACTAAGGCTGTTAAGCGGGACACACTAGAGTGGGAGACCGTGGAAGGCATAAAGGCGTCACATGCGCCACTTTGTCTTGTGCGCTATCATTCTTATTTTTAGCCTTCATTGCTTTATTTTTGGGAGAATTAATGCAGCGGTTTCTCGTTGTCTTCCGTATTGCAGTAGCACCTCTTATTTCTAAGGGATGCCATTTAAGTATAGATAAATCTATACTTGTTACAAACAATGCCGCTGCCCATTGCTTAGTCTATTTTGGTCGCCTCTTACGATGGGCATGGTCTACCACTGATGTATCCTAACCCCCCCCCTCCCTACAGATTATACAATTTTATAGATAAAATATTAGAAGAGACTCCTAATTTTCATTAAAATTGTATTACAAATATTTTGAAAAAGTGGACAATAGAATAAATAAAAGAAATCCATTTTATAAACTTATCAAATTTGCCGGTGAAATCCACGAATGTGTTGATTATTTTCTTCATAAATACAATAAAATCAACATTATAAACAGTTGGTCTCCAGAACAAAAATAATTATTTCTACCTAAGTATCTCAAAGAAACCGCCTTAGTATTTTCAGATAATTTTAAACAAAAAAATCCCAAAGCTATTTGGGAACAAATAGTTAATGGTTTTAAATTTAAATTTGAACCCATTGCACAGACGTATATGCTCAGAACCATTCTCGAAAAAATAAAACAATTATCTAATGAATCTGTTGCGTCATATACAAACGATGTCGAAAAATTCTACATACGTATCGAACAAAATGTGTCACAATTCGAACTAGTATATTCAACTATAAAATGTCTAAAACCAGACATGGTTTGTTTAAGACATAAAGTAAGACATTATAAGACACAATCTAAAAGCAAACATAAGAAAATACAAATCGTTTTAATTTATAATAAATGATACATATCCGCATTCTCTCGATAAAATCGAATCCCGAATAACTAAAAATCACGATAATATAATATACAGAAATAAAACAGAAAATCATGTAAAACAATTTATTGTCTTCACAAATCTTGAAACTCGAAACACTATTAAAATATGTACTCGCATAGTTATAATTATCATGGCAATATTCAATGTTCTAGAACATTTTATAATTTTCAAAATGTAGAAAATCAACCGAACTAAAATATCAATATTCAAATCAAAAAAATCATAATAACTCTAACAAACAAACCAATAATTATAGAAATAATTTCAATCATCATCAAAGATATAACGACAATCCGAACAGTTAACCGTGAGAATTTTGCTATAAAAATAATCACAGTACAGATTCCAGATTAAAATTAATATGTAATAAAAAATAACTCACCATCGATACTTGTTTTTCCTTAAAATCGAAATATCGTTGAAAAATTATGTAGAAACTCGTATGTCAAATACAAGTACTTGATGTTCCCATTCAACTTGTACATTCAAGTAAAAACAACCAATAACACACCTAACAATCATGTGACATAATAACACCAATTTTGAAAAACTAACACCTAATCTCAATAAAAATACGAAAACCGAATTTATGAACGGTGAGCTGAAACAGATTGAAAGAGATTTAAACATATTTAATTTATATCCGTATAGGTACGTAACGGCAAATCATCGCTAATGAAAAACAGTTATATTGTTTTCTAAGTTCATAACCATATCGATCATTATATTATTGACCATGTTTCTAGAAAAGAGTTTTTATTAAGCACTCAAATCTTCATCCATGCATATATAAAATAACAGAAAATGCTATTATTATATTTTTTTGTAGAAAATAAATGATTTGCGCTCTCTAGTAGACAATTCAAACAACAAAGTACCACGAAATTACGCCACGTTGTCGCGCTGTAATGTGCCTCCTTCGTAATTAAGTTTAAAAATAAAATAATGATTTAAAAATGGGTGTGCTACTATTGAGGTAAGAAGTTGAAAAGGTAGGACATCCTAAATTGTTTAATTCATATCTGCAACTATCTGCATATTTAATTGTTTAACTAAAGTAGTAATTTATTTTATTTACAACAATTTATAGGGATCCAAAACACTTTATTTCATTATTGTAATATTATTATTTTAGATTCTGAGTGAAGCGAGGGATCTAATAGTTTTACTATGAAGTGTGTTTTTTTTTTCTGTCAGTAAACAATTTTTCGAAAAGAAATCTTGATCCCAGTATAGCAATTTTTCTGAACGAACATTTTATCTAGTTGGTGCATTATAGAGGTCATTTTTTGATTTTCTAAGGGGTTTTCGAAATAATTGGGAAAACCCCGAAAGAAAAATATAGGTAAAACGACAAATATTTATGGCACGTCGCGGGGTTACCGTTTTCATTGTTTTTAATTTTTTCCAACTGTTTTCTACTACAAATATTGCTCCAACAAACCGAAAAGTAACCAGAGATTGGTTTTGTTACTTTTAATGCAATATCCACTGCCTAAGGAAATTGTTTTTTTGAAATTTAAAGTATTTTTTATAATATTCGGTAAAACCCAAAAAAATGAAATATACATTTTTTTTTTTCAAATTATGGAGCAACGATTTTATTATTTCAAATTGTTAAGATTTTATTTTTATACCAGAAATCAGTTTTAACGCCATCCACTCTCTTCAGGCTATCGGCATAAACCTCGTGTTTGTCCGACAAACCCAATTATCCCTCTCCTCAGCGACACTAGCATAAACTATACGTTTTGCTGGCATTTGTTACAATTCTTCCCCAAAATTCAAGTTTTGTTAATATGACACCGTGAGTCTTTCAATTTTATTAAAATTGTATACATTCGACTATCCATAAAGAATTATTACTAATAAAATTATAAAATAAAGAAAATTATTGAGTGGAGCGAAGAAGTTTTGGTTTTCCAAAGATGTTTATTTTTTTTCCTGTGGACCATTTTTGCGGTAATTCAGCAATTTTGCTCAAACATATAATGATAGCAATTTTTCTAAAAGGAAATTTCACTAGGGAGGTACCTTTAAAGAGGTTATTTTTCGATTTTCTCAAGGGTTTTTCCAGCAAATGTCATTTTTCAGATTTTTCCCAACAAATGTGATAAACCGAAAAAAAACGTTGAAAAAATCGGAACATGTAAGAAATAAAGGTATTGGCTAAAAATATTATGGCCTTCTTTTTTCCTGTTGACAAATTTTCTACCAGCAATATTGCTCCAAAATAAGATGATAAAAATTTGAAAAACCAGGAAAAAAAATGAGAAAACCGGGAAAAACCAATGAAAAACGGGAAAATCGGTGCAGTAAACAAATATTATTGAAGGATAATACATAATGCCTATTTAGTTATTTTACGATAATATGACACATATATTGTTGACAAATTATCACTATCAACTGAACTCCGCTCAAAATCGTTTTCTTTTGTTAGTAATGGTCAATCGTTACTTACAGACATACATTTAATTACCTATAACAGTGGCTGCACCCGTCCCCATTGTCCTAGGACGCCCTTTTTACATATTATACACAGGGCCGGATTTGACGGGGGGCATTAAGGGTATATTCCCCGAGCCCCCGAGACTCGAATCAGAAAAATAAAAAAATTGCAATTTGGCTAATTGAAAAAGACGTAATATCAGCTTTTCCAAATGTTGAAATCGCATTACGCATGTATTTAGTAATTATGGTCACCAACTGTAGTAGTGAAAGCACATTTTCAAGATTGAAAATTATAAAAAATAGATTATGAACTACAATGAATGAAGATCGTTTGAACTTTTTATCAGTTATGAGCATTGAAAGTGATGTGTTCGATAATCTGTCATTTGATGATATTATAGATGACTTTGCAGAAAAAAAATCAAGAAAAGTATGCAATTTATAATATTCTATTTTCTATGTAAACATAATAGATTAATGACTGTAATAATAATCTTAACTTTTAATTGACTATTTTCTTTATTAAAAATATAAATACAAATTTTTGGTACAGTTTATTAATATATATATTTAGTTAAATACATTTTAGCCTTAGATTATATTTTTTTATTAATAAAATAAATAATATATTACTGTATGACTTGTTCAATTTATTTAACATAAATAGTTATTTTTAGTTGTAACTATAAATATATTTTACGCATGGTATAAGTTTAAGTAGGTATGCAATTTTTGTTATGGACCATTTAGGGCCCCAAAATATTTTTGCCCTGGGCCCCCTAATGTTTAAATCCGGCCCTGATTATACAACTAACTGTTTTAATTGTATTTATACGAACCCGGAACCATAAATACAGCCCGTTACGGTATATCCCATGAAATCAATAATTGCTTAAAATGAAAATAAAAATAGGTTTTTTCTCGTATAACCAATGGATACCAGAAATAAAGTAAAAGGTATACGTTTCCTGTTTTAAAGACAAATTCCCTGTCTAAGTCCTATTTTATGGATTCAATTGCCAAAACTCTCAAAAAGAAAAAAAAATGGAACTAATAAGAACAAACCGTGAAATATTCAAAGGTTGAATGGTTTTTGAAACTAAAGACGATACACCACAACTGTACATTGATTGTCTTTCGTGCATAATATTTTTTTTTTAAATTAGATTGTAGTTTTAAATATTAGGCCGAATAAGTTACTTTTACTAAGTCACAATTTTTACCGGCAGACTTGCTCCGAAAATCGGGGACAGTTTCTAGTATACGATTTTGTATAGTTGGTGCACTATTGCGAGAAAATCGTTTTCCAAGGCATGCATCGTCGTGCGACGTTTCATCGTACTCCGTACAGTACAAATAGTTGATGAACAAAACTTACGATACAGATTTAAATACATTATTATTGTACAGTTAATTATAAATATAAAAAATTATTATTGTATAGTTAATTATAGTATAAAAAATTGACAGTCCTCGAGAGTCGGCTCTCATTTACCTGAGCTTGGATCAGATTTTATACGCAACGAAACACAAAACGAATCCGATAGACTGAAATAACTTCGCCGACACACGCCGTTGGTAGTTTTTAAATCATAACAATCGCGATAACGAACGCTATTAGATACGACACTCGTGTACGTTGTACTATAATATTTCAACAGGACTTCCCGTGTGGTCGCAGAGTACATACGCGACAGATAAAATGGTAAATTTTATAAATTACTATAGTACAAATAAATACATACATCGCACTTGACGTATTAATTATGAATAGATAATTGTATATTTACATTCACGTGTATCCCACCAAATTAATAATATCTGATGCGGCGAAGTGTCGCGCGATAAATTATATGATATTCCGCCTCCTACGACCTGCAGACATCTTACACGTACTTTTCATAACACCTACATCTGTATATTTAAACAATTTCTTACCTGTTCTGTTGCGGACCTTTGGATATGTTCTTTCTCCGTCTGTTCAACCAGAAATATTTATCATGTCATCAACGTCAAAGAAGATTTTTGGTAACACATATTTTTCTAGACGGTGAGTTGGAGAGGTTATTTTTTAATATTTTCGTATTTTTCGTAACAATGGATGAAGGAATGAACGAGCAAATGGGAATTTTCACGGAACAACGGCTGTTTATGTTAATATTTTGATTTAAATAAAAAATAATCGTAGATACATGAAACTTTCGTTGAAAACTTTTATTGGCACTTTCTAGACGTGGTAGAATTTTCAAAATATTTTGATGTTTTTTGTGTTATCTGTTTGGGATTTCTGAGGTTTATTTGCACGTGTTTACAATTTGTCTTGTAATAAAACGAATAATTACAGTTAAAAACATGTTTTATTGTATTATTATATATTATTCGATAAACGTTTTATATTTTATTAACGACTACACTAAACATAAAATCAATATTATTATATTATAAACATATTCTTTCGTCCCATAAGTATATTTTTATTTACGTTCTATATAACATATATTATGTGTATTATAATATATTTGTATACAATATAATAATAGTATGATTCAATAGTTTTAATAAGATTGTCATGAATTTTACTATGCAATAATAATAATATGAAATGGTCTATAATATATGAATACGAAAAACAAAAATTAAAACTTCGAAACCATTACCCCCACGAAAAAAAAAATACAATATAATAATATAATTTTTCACCGTTAAATGCAACGAAAATGCGTACAAAACAAATTACAATAATAATAATTTAATACATTTTAATAATAGAATGGTAACTTTAAAAAATAAAATACAATTATTAGCTTGGTATATAGACGGAACTATAAGTCCAGCGAGTACTACATTACGTTTTTTTTTTCTTTTCTATAATATTACACTGTCCAAACTTACCTACTCCGACTGAGAAAACCTTGTGCCCCACATACACTACACCGCGGTCAAACACGAATTTAATTACCTTATCGCCACGGTTAAAGTTACTTATACGAGACGACGACAAAATAACAATAAAACATCAAAATATTACAAATATTACCGACATATAGCGCTGCATTATAACCCGTATTAAAATATACATAAATATAGTCATGTTCTATAGAATACGAATAATGATGGGTTGCATAAACGTTCACTAACAATTGAATGAACCGTTAGGCATTAGGGTAAGTACTTTCTTAAATCTTAGTAAATCTTTATGGGTTAATCAAAAAAATATACTCGTTTTATGATGTTTAAATATTTGCATAATATGTTTGATTATTTTGGAAAGTGTAAATTTTAAATTATTTGCAAATTAATTTATGATTATCAATATTGCAGGTATCGTTTCTCTTGGTGCTAACGTTTATAATCAACAACTAACCACGTGACCAAAGAAAAAACCATCATTAATAAATCGTTTATGTAACTCAAACAGCTTTCTTAAATTGTTTAATTGTACAATAAATCCTACCGATCAATAAATTTAATGAAAGGTTTTATACAATCTAGGATGATAAGTATATTAAATTATGAAGAAACACAAATAAATCGATACGATAAATATTTAAAAAAATTATCGTATTATTATAATATAGTAGTAGAGAATATGAAAAAAATGTATTTTACAATTTGTACATATAAAATTAATAATACAAATATTTTTATTAATTTATTTTATTAATTATTGATAGGTAATCAGGTATAGATATTATGTACTAATATACGTTTGATAAAAAATAGATTTACAAAAATCGACATAATAAAACGAATTAAATATTATAGGTATTATGATAACATTTTAATATAATAACACATCAAGAAGTAAAAATTAATAATATTTTATTGGTTCGTCAGAGCGCTGCATGTCAATAATTAATGGGTTGTTTTATTTAACTGTGTTATTTTAATACTATGACCGCGATCTTTACCAATACACGATTCTGCATGATGGCTATAAATATAACATACAATATATTTACAACTCTTTACCTAATATATATATATATACACGATTCCGCATGAAAACTGCCACAACATCAAATTTTTATCAACAAGAACAACAACAAAATAAATATTGCAGTAGGTACTTGAACTGTACTGGTTTGAGTGTGTTTGGCATCTATGCTAGGATAACGGTTGCACCTCCCAACCTATATGTTTCGAAATTTAATAGATTCCATTGATTTTTGCTGATTTATACGACAAATCTCGACATTTGTGCCTTCGAACTTTCCGACATATAGGTACCAATTTTTCTTGAAGGGCTCTGAGGTTTCTTACGTTCCTAGCTCACAGTAAATCAACAAAAGTTAACCTGTATCTTGTTAAATTAGGTAATACATTGCATATTGCCATGCATGATTAAGTTAACGACAATTTTGAAGTATAGAAATACATGGAGTGAAAACATGGTGAATTAAAGACTGGGATATACGTTTTTATATTATTTCATTTTATAATCTCTGTCTGCATCATCTGTCGGAGACAGTACTTAATACTAAAATGTCCATAGGAATAATAAAAGTATTTACAATATAAATATAGATACAGTAAATATATAACATAAAATACTTATGTATATAAAAAATTACGGACTTATGATAGTTATTGTAAATGTCGAAAACAATCCAAATATTTTCCCATCACCCCTAAGAGAAACGATTCCACTATGAAAAGTTTGATCGGCATGTACGGCACAAATCAGCACAAATGTAGCACACACAAGACTCTTGGTTTCATTTCGAAATTTGAAGGGAGGGGGGCTGGGGTGCCAGGGAAATGGACCTAATGTACTTTTATTTATGTTGAAAATTCGGATACAGATGACACATCTTATGAAATCTCTCTAAAAAAATAAAATAAAAAACGTGTCATATTTGCTCGTGTTCGTGAATTCTCAGAAAAATTTACAATTAATCTCGTTGAAAATACATAATTCTGTTAGTTCTTTGAAATCGTTTATTAAAGTTTTACAAATCATAGAGAACGATAATAATTCTATAATTGTGTATGAAAACAAATAAGGTATACGGAATCGTTTATACTTATACCCTTTACATAACATTATGCCACTGCGTTTTTCCAGAAAGGTTTCCTTTTTTTTTTTTTTTGGAAAATGTTCCTACAATTTTATCTCTGGTAATCTGGTCATTCGAACGTTTCTTAATTTAAACGTTTCATTCATTTGGAAAACAAATTGATGAAAAAAAAAAAAAACTATAGAACGAAATGTTATTATATTATTATAAATTCGTAACGAAAAATGTAGATAACTGAAAAAGGTTAGAGTACGCCGCGATTGTATAAAATAGAAATTACATTATATGAATCCGACTGAATTTAAGGTATAAGTAGTACAAATATTAGGTATTTACGTATACAGTATATAAATACTAATTAAGGATTAAGATATTTTTAAAATATTATATACACGTGTGTATGGCATACACAATATCATACTATAATAGATATTTAACTCGAATATAAATATAATTACAATTATTTTTTTTTTTTTACCAGCTTTATTACTTGATCCTACAAATAAACATTTAATCGCTTAGATTTCTCTACATTCTAATAATCTATTTCAATAATACCGTGTTTTTAGCAAACGATTATTATTTTAAAATCTACGGCGATGATAGGTGCAATCACAGTGGCGTGTTTTACAGGAGATTTAAAGATACAATTAATCATAATAATTATCGATCAAATTGGACACCAAATCTCTGCAGCGAATTGCTATATTCTTGTTACAGCGGTCTTATCAAATTAAAAATTCTAAATATGTTACAACATAACGTAAGTATCAAAATTAAATTATTAGGGTATTTTTACAAGAAGATATTTTTCGATAGTATTATCAAATAGAGCGGCCATTTATATTATGTCGATTAATATGCTTTATTGATCGGTTAATAAAATAAAATCGTTAAACTAAAATGTGTTTTATGATTTAAATAATTGCATTTTTGTTTACGTATTTATGTCAATTTGTGATTTTCCACATTTCAAGTATTTATTAAGATTTTACAAATCATGTTTATAGCATTTTTTTTTTTTTAAATATAGTACTAAAGTACACTTTTTTTTATCGATTAGGTATAAAATAATAGTTCAAGATTTTTATTAAAAACAAATTTTTGTCAAGAAATTCCTTTTTGTTATAGGTATAAAAACTTTAGTAGGTAACCGAGTTTTTAGAACAAAAAAAAACAAAAAAACCAAAAAAAAAAAAATAAAAAAATAATAGTAATAAAACGTAACAACCTCCGTAAGAAAATAACAAAAAAAATTCACAGCAATGATGCTTGAAAATATTTACAAAATAAAACATTAGACTTAGAGTGTGAGTCTATATTTTAAAAGTATATTTAAATATTTGTTAATTTTTAGGGCATACATCCATATATATTATTTAATGGGTTTTCTAAACGAATAAATACCTTAAATTATCCCTATCATTATTATGTTTAGTAAACATTGTTTATAGTTTGGCACTTGTGTGGAGGACGATTATTTTATAATATATTTTAAACGGAATTACGGAAATCAAAATTTAACCTGTAATATCGTATATTATGGTCTCTTTTAAAGTACTACATTTTACACCCACTAAACCTTCCTTTGAATTATAATATCGCTATTAATAACGCTGCGGACGTTTGAAAAACGTGAACAGTTCTCGAATAAATATAAACATATGTAATGAAATGCGTCAGAATAATACGAGCAACTCGTAACGGATATTTTAATACTAATATGTATTTAAAATATATTATAAAATGTTGAAGAAAAAAAAAACATACACAACGTTATTGTACAGGTATTTATTGTTATGATGGAGTATCATCGAGCTTGTATAAATACGGCAGGTCGATTACCTGTATCAAAATACGTATTATTTTTTCTCATCAAACCACATCCTTCAGAATTGGTTACATTTGAGATGTAAAACTTCATAACTCGAAAATCGTCCTACACGTTATCATTTTTTTAAAGATAGTAGGCTTAAAACTAACAATATTCAATATTCATAATATTCATGGTATTTACGGTTTATAAGTATAACAATATATATATATATATATATATATAAATGAGTATTATGTTAATAATATTATTTTATTATAATCGTATTATATATTATTAACGTTTCCAAATGACTCAAATATACCTACACGTAGTTTAAATGAAAAACAATTTTCAAATGCCACGTAAAAGTCATTCAAAGATGAGTTTAAAACGGCCAAAGAAAATAATATTATCAACTTTGGTCAATGCATAAGATGCGTGAAAAAGAGAAGAAATTCCGTATGGAAAATGGGCGTTCAAGAGCCCGGAAGTTTAAAATGCGAAACATAAAATATGGGTCAGGAAAACACGAAGGGTGAACCCTTTTATCTAAAGGTGGCATTTGATGGCATGAAGTCACGGCGAATCGTTTGAATCGGATCCCAGACTCTGGATAGGAAACAGAGGGTACCATCCTTCGGTGACCCGGGTGAGCTTTAGTGCGTCCAATGTGACTTCGGCACCTCCTAGACCTTGGTTGTGCTCGAAGCCCTTTTGCCGTTCCCAGAGCATCACCAACAGCGACCGGCCCAACACGTCACACGCAGAATACCTGAGTATCTGGTTGTATTCTGGGTTGCAGTTGTGACGGACCACGCGGGTCTTGCGTTTCTGCAGCCAACGGTCGTTTTCCCGGAGATAGGTTTTAACGTAAGTGTCTGGAAAAAAAATAACAGCATAACATATATATGTGAACAAATATAAGGTCAATATGAAGGCATGTACAAAATAAATAAATATATATAAAAAAAAAAAATTGGCCTGAGACATTATTTGGTTTTATTTCCTTATTTGTTCACTTTGTTGTTCACTTATGAGTACATTATTGGCCGTTTATTGAATCGAAAACCAGTATTGAATAAAATAGAACCTGTAATAATTATACTCACACAGACCAAGTTTTTTGAAAACGAGTATTTTCTTATTTTCTGGCCTCTGTGACATTGTCGTTTTTTACTTTTTTTTCAACACTCAGTAGTCCAAAATCATAAAAAGCTGGTCAAAAATAGTTTTTTTGGAAAGCTAATTGAGTGATGAATTTTTCTACCAAATTTATTTATTTACAAGTTTATAAATAAAAAAATTGTTTTAATACAGCAGATTGATGTTTGTATTTTACGAAAAGTAAAATTTCCAAAAACATACATTATAAAAACGTGTTTATTTCAACTATTTTAATATTATATTTATTCATTAGTTTGATAACTATAACGAAATTTGACAGTTTAATTTATGATTTTAAATTTGGTTCAATAACCATAACATATCATGATTCGAAATTTGTCGCGGTTAAGTTTAAAACGGTGCATTGGTTGACGTTGACCGTTTTATTTAAATAAGTATAGTAAACCGAGTTTTGGTGTGTTATTCGTTTACAACCATATCATAATAAAATGTACATTCATACGATAGGGATTGTCAGGGTCAGCTCCGTGATTTTAGCTACGGTAGTTGGCCCGAATCATCGTCTGCTGGACTCGCTCAAAGGATTCGGCTCGATCAAGTTATTAACGATTACAACGGTTCCCGAGCCAGTCCTGAAAAGGACAGGTCGGTTCCAATCGAAAGGTGCGGTGATGTTTATCAATTGTTGGTCCGACTAGTGGCTATTCGGCTGTCGTCGGTTGGATGGTCGCTACTTACTTATACAGTATTATAGAGGTGCCATTGGATATCTTGACAGTGTTATTAGTATAAGGCCAAACCACCAAGAGCATTGACCCGAATAAAGAGACATTTTACGATATGTTATTCGTTAAATTGCAGTATATACAAATAACATTGTATATCTTGCCAATATTACTTTTTATGACGATGGGTATTATTCAAATAATTCTGATTCCATATTAAGTCATTAAGACAACATATTAAATACTGAATTTGTGTATAAAGTTATATTAAGTTTATTTTGAAATTTTCATGATTTTCATTAAGTAATAGAAGTATTAAAATCTTTATTTAATTTTAATATTAAAGCTTTATTTTAAAAACAAAAAGAAGCTTACTTTTTATTACAATTAAATATTAAAAGTAATACATAATTTGATTTACGGAAAATGGTAACACTATAAAAATGTGGCATTTGTCACCTCAATATTTATCGATATGACTATTTTATACTACTCTATGACTCATCTACATTACCTCTTCCACACGTCTCACAACTAATACCGATCGAAACAAAACAGATCGACAAATTTAAAATTGTGACATCCGATAAAAAAACGATTACATACCTGGTGGCGAATCCTCGGCTCTGATGCCACGCGCGCATACGACGTCCACTTCCAGTTGACCTTTGGTCATCAACAGTCCGAGTTTCAACTCAATGTGAGAACCTATTTAGTATAATGCATGTGAGACACCGTTATTCACGTGATTTAATATAAATATTTTTTGATACGATTTTGATTTTACTCACCCGAACTTATGTTGTAACCTCGCGGCATGATCTGCCCCGGACCTAATTGAATGGATTCTCTGAAAAAAAACAAAAAAATAGAAAACACAAGATTAAATTCGATCATTATGCCGAAAAACGGTCGAATTCGTAATAATTTATGTAATCACGTGGTGGGTTCTTCTTCCTGTTTCGACGTCGACGGTTCGGGTTTTTCCGCAACGGCAGATTCTTTCCATGGCCGAATTGACACACTACCCCCTGAGGAGAAGAAAAAACAATGGCATAGTTAAAATACAATACACAATATTATTGTAGGCAATTACTTCGCATTCCCCTCTTGTCACCGCAAATGCTTTTACTGCGGCCGAGTAACTCTCCTTTCACCGCCTTCAAATTTTTAAGAATTTCGTCGGGATCTTGGCGTGGAGTGCACGAACTCCGACGTCGGCTCTTATTTGTGTACTGTGGCGTCGGCAACTCCGGATCTATTAGTAAAGACGTACAGTTACATAACAGGTATAATGTATGGTACGCATTATATAAATAAATAAATAAATAAATAACCTCTGCAGAAAGTATTAACTTCTTCGGAATTTGGTTTTTAGAGCATTTAAGAAATAAGTAGTTTTAAAATATTACATTACTCTTTTTTACTGTCCCCCTTATTTTAAGGGGTGAAACCACTACCTATTTTCGATTTTTAAATGGCAACTTATAATAATTCCATAAATAACTGGAGTATTTAATTAAAATAAATTTTGGTGTTGAAATTTCTGATTTCTGTTAACCCGTTGCCGAGATATTCCACTTTTAAATGTTTGTAGGGGTAGAGTGGTGGAACATTATTGTAATGCTGCGAGCCATGCCACCATATAAATGATGCACAACTACAACTTTCCTCCATTGAAATTTAAAAATGGAATATCTCGTCAACTTTCTGACGGAAATTAAAAGTGTCAACACCAAAATTAAATAAAACGTTTACTCCATCTACTTATGAAATATTTAATATAGGTTGCTATTTAAAAATTAAAAGTAAGTAGTGGTCTCACCCTTTAATATAAGTGTGTTAAAAAAACAAAAAAAAAGAGTAATTTAACATTTTAAAGCTATTTATTTCTTAAATGTTCTAAAAATACGAATTTCGAAAAAAGTAAATACTTTCCGAGATAATGAGTGTCTTACGATATATTGAATATATATACTAAGCAAAAATGAAAAAAAAAATAGTTACCTTTTTCAGGTGTATTTTGGGCTGACTGAAATGAACTGCGACGGGACCCGGGTAAGGATCGTGAGAAATCTTTGTTTAATTGGTACGGTTCTACGTCCAATTGTTCCGATTGACTGGATCCCCGGCGAGAATTGGCAATGTACGCGTGATCCGGATGCAAAAATCCGTCGAGTTCACGTTCCTCTATTATTTGGTGTATAATAAAAATGTATTATTAGTATAATAATTTTCGTGGCCGTATAAAAAAAAAACAAAACAAAAAAAAAAACAAAATGATTTTAACGTTACCCGATGCAGAACGGATTTGACTCCGCAACCCTCCTTTTCCGACGTCCGAAATAGAACTCCTGGGCGATTTCGAGGCTTTGCTATGATTTGGTGATTCTAGTTCGTACCATATCATCGCGTTGTCCAAAAGAGCGTTTTGCAGATTCACCACGAATTCGCCTGGTGCGTTTAAAAATAAAATGATTAGGTACACGCGTGGATAGTTTTTGCGTCAGTAACTATACCTAATATGACGTCTTCCTTATCCGGCCTATAATCATAAAGTACCACTTCCATTTGTTTTTCGATTAGCGTCTCTGAACGGACGTTGGGCATTTCCAGCGTGGTATTCCATATAGGATTGAGAGACGGTTCCGCAATCTCGGTCTTGACGATATTCGTCTCTACGCTATATATATATATATATACATAAACAACGCGTAAAAAGTGATTTTCATATATGATTTTTTTTTTCTACGAATATATATAAAACGTCAGTTCGTTCATACTCAGAAGTTAATTGCATGATGATAATTCAAAGAATGAGAGCTCAGGGGTGAATAGAGAGATAATTAATTAATTTATTTTTTTATTTTTTTTTTTTGTGATGCAGGACGGTCTTTTATAGAAGCCAAATAAACCAAATCGAAAGAAAAAAAAAATATTGATTTTTGTACTCGTCAAATATGCTATTCCATTAGACATATACAAGGTTACAGTAATATGTGCACATCGATTTTCGTTTTATTTCAATAAAATATAATCACATCGAGACGTTCCGAATACCTCGGCATGTTCCGGAAGTACACTACCAACTCCGATAACGAATCCGTTAACACATATCGGTATTCGAGTAGAAAACGTTAACGGTTATTATGACGTACCTACCTACACAACGAACTACACGAAAAACATTTAACACAAGTAAAATGTGTTCGCGGTCGATTTTATTGATTTTGATTGGTAACAATTGACATTTTTTTTTTTTTTTTTTTTTTATAAGAGTTTTAAAATCAAATACTGACAAAAATCGTAAATTATTACGACTTTTCAAAACACGTATAACCGTACTTCGCTCCGAATCGTTTTTCGTTATCACTGGTTGATCGTTGGTTAAAGGTATACATTAAATAGCTTTATGTATCTCACCATCACCACTACCCATCTACAACAGTAGCCACACTCGTCCCCAGTATCAGATCATTTTAAATCGCGTATACATTTATTTTTTTTTACAAAATTTTAGAATAAAATAGAATAATATGCAAAACGTTGAAATACTGAAGCGCATTCAAATAATTTCGCATACCATCTATTATGTTTGGAATAGAGTAAATTATTTCATATTTTTAACACATTGTCAAAAACATTATACTTATTACAAAATCGTGCGGTGTTAATGGCGTCAGCCGGTGATTTTTTTTTTGCAATTAATGAAATTATAATTATTGTATAGTGAACAATATACGGAGTAATTAAAATAAATCGAAACTGTCCAAAGACACGAGTTAACGGAGCAGGTAGTAAAAATAATAAATAAAATGTGTTTGGAATAGTAATTTTGAGTTTGAGCAGATGTCGAGTAGATGGAAAAAAAATTATATATACGTTATGCTTATTGTGATATAAAAAAAAAGGCGAAAACAAAAGCATCGGTTCCCTATAGTTAATTAAAAATATGACTTGCCGTCAAGTGGTAATAATTGTGGCTGATGGCGACGTTCGTTCGAGGAAGTTTTTTTCTTTTTCTTTTTTCCGAATGGGTAAATAAATAATAAAATAATTCGATTCCTCCCAACATTAAAAGAATGAATGCTGTAAACCGATATTTTCGTAAAAATGTTTCATTATTCGATTGAAGGAGGATTGATTTCCTCAATCCATTCATTTTTACATTTAATTTTAGATTCAAAGCGTAGTGAGGCATCAATTGGTGTTACTATAATGTATGCTTTTTTAAAAAAAATGTTTATGTCTGTAAGCAACATTTTGAAAAGAAATCTTGCTCCGATGTACAGAGTACAGTAATTTTTCTGAAGGGTTATTCTATTTAGTTGGTACATTGGAGAAGTATTTGTGATTTTCCAAAAGGTTTCCAAAATAATCGAGAAAAACCGAAAAAAAAAATTATAGGTAAAACGGAAAATATTTATGGCGCATTTGTGTTACCAATTTTGTTGTCTTATATGTTTACAGATTTTATTTTCTACTAGACATATTAAAATATTACTCCAAAATGACGATTTTAATTAAATATCTTACCATTTTCAATGAAAATGTGATTTTGCCACTGTCATTTCTTGATATCAAAAGTAGTTTTTATAATAATTGGGAAATACCAAAAAAAAAAAAATATTTTTTTTCAACTCACAGAACTGCAGCGACTCTATTATTTAAAATTTTAAAATTTTATTTTAATATCAATAATTATTGTCCGAATTTCATGAATATTTTCATATTTTCTGAAAAAAATGTTTGCCTAGTTCAAAGTAAGAAAGTTGTGGTTTAATAATCGATTTTCTATATAATTTTCCTAATTAGTACGTAAAATCGGAAAAAACGTAGAAAAAAAAACTTAAAATTTAAAAATTAATATAGGGATCTTTCATTTTTACAAAATATTTATATTGGCCTTTTGTAGACGTAGTAAAATATTTAAAACATTCAAGCTACTTTTATGCTATTTAAAGGTTTTTGATATTTTCGTGTTTTTATGTTTACTTTTATTTGGTAGGTATCTGTTTTTTAAACTTGTATGACTTAGAAGATCTGCTTGAAAATTTAACACAGTGTAAATTATAAGTTATGCATAGTGGTCTAAACAAGAAATTTGAGTTTGATGCATATTTTTTTATTTTCATCAGCGTTTTAAAATCAAATTTTTTCGAAAATTGTAAAAACTACGTAATTTCAAATTATGTCTTACCGAACTTCGCTCCAAATTGGATTTCATTAACACTAGTTTATCGTTGCGTACAGATATAAATTAAACAACTTAATGAATCCTAGTAGGATTATTCTACCTTTCCAATTTTTCATCGAAAACAGTGACTTCAACCGTCTTTAGGATCAGCTCTTTTTAAAATTTAAATCGATGATACGAATTAAGTATTGTAAGTTTAGGCTTGAGCTGAAAAAAGCATCTGTGAGAATCAGAGCCTCGTTAATGTAGAGTTGAATTTCCCTCCTCGCCTATTTTTAATATATTATGTACTAAACTAAAACTTTACAACACCAGCAAACAAATTATGAAAATTTAGCATTCGGGGGTACGGATTGAAAGTTGTAAATACGAAAACTATAAAAGAACATCCCTGACACTTACCTAACAATCCTACCCTGTTAATATCATAATACAAAAGTTAAGACTGATGTATGATTATTATAGATTATTATAGATGGATGATTATTGCCTTCTTTGTGCCAAAAATACTGAATGGAGCTGATACTTTACATAGATGTAGTTATATTGTAACTCTAAACAAAAATAACATATGGACTATTTCCCACCCCCTGAATTTAACCTCTAAATGAGGGCTGGCAAATCGTTAATATTTTTGGTATGAATATCGAACTGTTGGAAATGCGAAACTTCGGAAATATGACTGAAATTTAAAAAAAAAGTGTGAAATCAAAACAGCTGTCCAAAGATAATGGGAATGGTTGCAGTCACTGTTGAAGTTGGGAAGTTGGTAAGGAAGTATATTTACAGGAATTGTATGTATAACTGTATGTAACGATTAACCATTGCAAATAAAAAAAAACATTTTTGAGTGGAGTTCGGTTGATAGTGTTGCATTGTCAACAATATATATGTAATATTATGGTAACTTAATAACATACGCATTAAACATTTTGTTTAATAATATTTATTTAACGTACTTATTTTCCTGTTTTCCTTTTCTAAATAACCTTAAAATACTTCCCCAGTCAGATTTCCTTTCAGAAAAAGTGCTATAATTGTGAATCGAAGCAAAAAGGCAGTGAAAAATTTGCCTACAGAAAAAAAAAATAACTTCATTGTAAAACCAATATATTCTTTGATTCCTTCAGAATCTACGAATAAATAATGAAGTTATCTGAGTAAGGACCGTAATAGTTGTAATATGCTCAATGTATAGTTATTAAAAACAGTTTATCTGGTTCATCGATGAATTTTATTTCTTTTAGTACGGGCTATGCCGGATTAGACAATTAATGCATGTATTATATAAAATACCACCACCAAAACGTCATTTTGGAAATCTGTAGAATATTATAGGGGTATTTAGGGCTATAAAAAGCGCTCTGTCTTCAAATGAAAAAATGCAAAAAAAATTTCATGTAACTTTTATCGATTTAGTCTGCCTATAAAACAACTTTAATTACCGAGTTTGAGCCCGTTAAGGGTGCAAGAACCCCTAGACGTTTCGAAAATATCGAAAAATACTTATATGAGTCATATGTATACATAATATTTAATTCATTGACAAAAATGTATACAAAACTTGTTTAGATACTAATACCATAATCGGTTTTAAACCCGAAATTTTGAATTTCGGGATCAGAATGCAGAGATAAAAAAAAATGTTATGATATCAATCCTTAAAATTATTAAGATATTAATTATTTGTCAGTTATTATATTTTGTTTTTGTTTTATTAGTATTTAGGCATGTTTTATCGTTGCTACTTGGTTTAACCATAAGAAATAAATAAAAAAAATTGCGTGGATATTTTTATCTCGGGGACCAAGGAAGAAACGTGAAGATGCGCATTGGGTTACTTCGCCTGGAAAACGTTTTTTCATGTTATCCGTGCCGAATAATTTTATTTATTTAAAGATCGATCGCGGACGGGTTATTTATGAGATTCTCGGTTATTCAAACAACGGATAGTAAATAGTGAAAAGAAGCGAAACGGTAGTGGTGGCTATACAAATATTAGTCGCAATAAAAAACGTTTAAATTCTAATATCCGCCTTGATACGATTTTTCGTCGTGCAGTGGTAAAATTTCAATCGAAAATCGTCTCACTAGACAATTTTAAGCACAACTTAGGTGATTTTTTTCAGAAAAGTTTCTACTTGGATTGAACCTACGTGGTGATGGATAACTAACATTTTAATAATATTTTCAGATAATCCATTTGAATTAAAATTATTCAGGTAAGTTTATTCTTTTAAGACGGAAAGAATTAGTGCAGAGGCCAGGAAAATAATATAAAAACGGAAATTCCGCAACTTCAAATACAAAAATAAATTACAATTATATGGAATGGACCTATTTCACTGAACTGTATCTTGAACAAAAATCAGTCAGATATCAACATCGATAAGCAATAAAATTGAATCAAATAAGAAAAAAAAATGAATATTTTATGTTTTTTCCATGCAAATTATCATATGCATATATGCATTTCATACATAATACAATAAATAATATGATTTAATACATTATGTATGATATTATTTACTATGAATCAATGTTTTTCATGGGGGAAAAAACATGTACAATTTCTTTTTTATTCCAATATATATCTTATTTTGACTATATAGTCAAAATAAGGTATATATTATGATCATCAGATTTCGTCTGATTTTTTTTTAAACTTACGATTCACTAACTGGGTTTAGCATACGTTCAAACCACTATTGTTTTCTATATAATGATAACGCACCGATCTCCAGCGGCATGCAGTGGCTACACCAAGTGAGAGAATCCCTCTCACGGACTTTTATAAATAATTGCGTTTTTCACCGATTAATAAATACGCGATTTTTTTATTATTATTATATTGTTTATTTTCGAAAGTATAATATTTGTGTACTCGAGTGCTCGCGTGATATGATTTATTTGAATTCCCCACCCCCCTCCCATCGACAAATAAAATTATTTATTTTCGATTTTTCCAACAATGTTTACGTTGAAATAACGAAATTACGATCGAGATACCTTTCTAGCCTATGCTGGCGAAAAATTCAAATTCCAAATCTATCAATCATTAAACCGATCTTTCTGAATGAGATATAGGTATAGTATATTAAATAAAAAGAAAAGACACGCGATCTCGGCTGACCACGTCGGACAGTCCAAAGTGAACAGCAGTCGAACAAATCTGAACAACACGCGAGTACCTGCTAGTAAAATAAAATATATTAGGTATTCGTGTTCTCTTCATGTCGGTTTTCCGTGACTTTCAGGGCATCCGATAGAAATAAAAAAAAAAAAAAAACAAACCCAAAACTCGACAACTATTAGGTAAGTATATATAACATGATATTACCTATATTTATATACTAATTACGATATTTACGTGAATGGCAAAAGTTTAATCTGCAAGTATGCCTCAGGTAAGAGACCGTAATCGGCGTCGTTTCTCATCTGCAAACCATTAGCCGCCAAAACAGATATGGATAGTTCGTTTTTGCCATCTCTGTACCACACTTGCATTTGTATGCCGCCAATGATGTTCCTTTCTCGGACGGAGTCTTCCGGGATTGTCGATTGCGTGGACATGCCGGCCGTCTAAAATATCCCATAATACCGTGTTAACAATAAAAATTAATAATTATAATATGATCGGAATTTAAATAGGTAATTATTTACGTATTTTAATTTTAATCATAGGTACGGATCGTCCGTGATTATGAATAATATATACCTATCTACGATTTCGTGCACTGAAATAAAAAACCGAAAAAAAAATCAATGGGTCAAAAACAATAATAAAAAATAAAATCAATAGGACAACGTGATGTAAATTAAAAATAAAAAACACTACAGTTTACATATTATATTATTTAGGTATGAATGTAGGTATATTAATGGGACTCAATAATATTAATATGTTTTATCGTGCGAAAAAAATTAAAAAAAAAAAAATTGAAAACAAAATCATCATTCAACACAATGGCCGTGATAAACTGTATTGTTGACTAAGCCGTGTTATTATAATCCGACGGTTTTTAAGAGAAAGTGCTTAAGTTCATATAATGATCTTGTGTGAAATTCCAAGTCATTACTTTGAACAATACCACTGTAATTTATATTGCGAAACCCGTTTGATCTTATATTTGATGACAAAAACGGCTTATCTATATGTGAATTTATATGATATCAGGTCAATATGAGATAGGCCATAGTAGGTCGGTATAGATGCGATAATGTCTTGAGTAGATTTTTTTGTTTTGTGAAGTAGTTAGTTGTTTTTGACTTGATAATTTTCTCTTAAAACCCGTCTAACTATTATAAACGATTGTGTTTTCATTGGAGCGAAACTTTATACGGGGTAATAATATAATATACTAGGTAAGTACCTACGTAACAAACTTAAAATATGAAAAAGCGTTCATGCTGAAGCGAGAATATAACAAAATAAATAAATAAAAAAAAACAAACAAACAAACAAACAAATAAATAAATAAACTAACAAAGAACGCGATGACGTTTTAAAGAGTATAAATAGGTATTCGTGATTAAAATATTATAATAAAGTAAACCGCGAGTATAATAGGTATTATATAGGTAGGTATATTATATATAATATTGTTTCTTGTGTGCGTCTCTAATATTAAAACACATGTCTGCGTTGAGTATATTCAAAGGCTGTTTCTATAATATCGAATATCGTGTCTAATAAGTATTAAGAAAAAACAAAAAACAAAACAAATCTTCCGATGATTTCGAAAGATGCTATAATAATAATAATAGTAATAATGGTAATAATGGTAATGTATTATAGCGTAGGTATGTGTAGTACAACCGGGCACGGCACGACGCGGAATGTAGTATTGTTGAATTGTATACAAACGTTGGTGAGTACTTAAAAAAAAAATATACAGCGTAAGGCCTAATTTTATAATTAGGTAGGTATATATAGTGTACCCGGTGGATAAACCGCAGATAAGATGTTTTAGCCAACGGCGTGCGATTAGACGGAAACAGACGGTTCGCTCGGAAACGGCAACAATAGAATTTCAAACGGGCTTTGTTCCAACTGGACACGCCGAAACCACACAGGATTTCGTCAGAGTAAATAATACATACATTTTTACCGATGGTATTCCGTGATTCGAGATGAACATTAACGCGGACATAAATAAAAACATAAACCTGTATTAATTGCGCGGCAAAAAAAAAAAAATAAAAAAATAACATGTACTTTGAATAAAGTCCGATTAGTAAAAAAAGATTTCTGGGGTGAAAAACATTAATATTTCTGGTTTTTTCCATGGAAATAACCGATTTAATACCATACATAGTATGACTCATTCCGCTATTGATATAATATTATTGAAGATTAAATTAAAACACGGATATGTCTTGATAAAAAATTAAATATTAATCAAAATCATCAGGTCATGACATACTATATAATAAAGACCTTTAATAAAATGTATAAAAGGCCCTTTGTCATAAACCCAAACAGGGTGCCGCAATCGTGAAATTAATGCAACAAGGCATGCGGAATTGTTGCTATTATTACTATGTCGGTAAGATAAAAAGAAAACAAATGCTGGTTTAAGGATCATATTATTTTGACAGGCCAACTATCGTTTAGTTTCAATGATGTCATATGCATGCAAATTACATGGCTGATATGACAAGTAAAACTCTAATTCTTTGCTTGGACACTAAAGAAAAACATGTATTATTTTGTTTCAAGAAGCATAAAATATTCCGAGTCTGGAAAAATATAGCTATCCCTACCTTTTGTCTCGACCTACAGTTATCTTGAATCACGTAGTACAATAATTGTAGGCATTTAAAACAAAAACAAAACTATTTTTTTTTCTTTGTTTATATTGTGAGCGATAAACCGTGATAATATTCCGTTTTCGTCTAATCCGAGGTGTCTGCGCTATATTATATTATATAAGTGTGTATATATAAAAAAAAAAAAACAAACAAACACGAGGGCGAGTGAAGTTTATAATAAAAATATGACGTATAATAATAATATCATTATTGTATAATATATAATATTATGTAAAGGTCTATAGTAAATGGGAGTCGAACAACAAGCCGCAAGATGATGAAAAAGTTATAAAAAAAAAAAAGAAAGTAAAAAGTAGTATTTTTTTCATGTTGTGAATACGTATGTGGGAAAAAAATTACATAACATGTCAAGCACACGACGAAAAGCCGAAAAAATATTACAAAGAACAACGGAGTCAAGCAAACCATGACTATGTACATTATAGTTGGAATATTAAAGTCTCGATTATTAAAAAAAAAAAAAATAATATATGTATTTATAATAATAAAAAATTAAAATATATAAATATATATGC
>CABPRJ010000974.1:735124-864479 GCA_902439185.1 Cinara cedri | reverse complement strand
GTCTATAGTAAATGGGAGTCGAACAACAAGCCGCAAGATGATGAAAAAGTTATAAAAAAAAAAAAAAAGGCTATAATCGTTCAAACGTCCGGGCACAATTTCGGGAACATTTGTATGTATTTAGTCGACAGTAGTTATAGGAATACAAATATTAATGTTACTATCGTATTTATTTTTCTAGTCATAATTTGCTCCGATGCGTGACAAGCGAGATGTGAATAATAATAGTAAATTCGTATATTGAGTGAAGTATGTTAAAAAAAAAAAAAAATAATATATGTATTTATAATAATAAAAAATTAAAATATATAAATATATATGCAATGTGCACGTATATTTATATACATTATATATGTATGTATGTATGTATGTATGTATGTATGTATTATAAACATGTTCAATAAAAAATGACGATGTGGTAAAAAAAAATATAATAATATAAAAATGAACGGAAAAAGAAAAACAAAACGAAAAACTTACATGTATTCAAGGGTGAGCGTGGCGTGTCCAATATAACGGTGATACACGCATAGGTATATATAGGTGTACCTTAAAGTAATATAATATAATACATTATAAAATATATTACAGTCCTTCGGACCACTTATAACAATCGACTATTTTTTTCTAAAAGATTTTTTTTTTTTTTTTTTTTTATCGATAGGTGTATTCACGCGCGCGTGAAGTGATCGGTTAACCGCGCGAAGAGGCTGACCACTTTCGGCTCTTGAGAACTGCTGGCCGCGCATCCAGCAACTGCAGCATCAGTCGTCAGCTCCCGCATCGTCCCCGGCTTCTATTTTCTTCCTTCCACTCGACTCGACTCGACTCCTCGAGACACCGTCGTCGTAGCGATCTTTGTTATTATTATTATTTTATCTCAACGTCATTTTTTTTTTTTTAAACTAATCTGATGTCTACGATACGAAAGTATTAAGAACAACACCGTATGGGAGAATAATTTTCGTTTTTGAACGACGGCCGTTTTGAAACTGCGATCATGGAGTAAACCACAAATTAATGTTCGTAACGCTCGTATTTTGACAGTTTAAATATTATAAAAACCGCGTTTTATTGTTAACAGTCGCAGTTTTGACAGTTAAGTACCAGTTGTAGTTTTTGGACGTGGTTAGCTGGTTTTAGTCCAACCCACAGATTGCAGCGAATTTTCCCCAATAAATAATTTTGAAAACTGACATGCTGCGGCTATGGCTGGCGGTGGTATTTTCGATTTACCATTAAATAATATATCGATAAATCGATAAAAAAACTTAAAATCGTCGAAAACACTATAAAATATATTATCAATATATAATATGTTTTTGTGCATCTATAGGATTTGAGCATAGGCACAACATTTTTCTAAAAAGGGGGAGGGAGAGTTTATATAATGGCAACATTTATTTCGTACAAATACACACAATTTTCAATGTATTTCCATAAAGCCAGGGAGGGGCAGATACTTCCTTTCGTTTTGTCACGGAGGCCTGCATTTTTCCCGTTTCTTTAGATAAGATATAAACACAATTGTATAGTGTTACTAATAATCTGAAAATGTCGAATTATCGAATATACATAGTAAACACTGGTATACCATTTAATACCACGCATGACGTGGTAATTGAAATTTAAAAACGTACGATTCCGCACGTTTACCGAACTGGTTTGTTTTTACCATGCCTGATCCTTAAACACTGGTACAAAATGCAAGAACAAAAATAATCGCAACGTTGTTTACACTAGCAAAAGCCGGGTTTCACGACGTTCACAGACAAAACAGTACTATAGTATCTTTCATCAGTGGTGACTGACTACAACGAACTTAGTGATTAAATCGTATAAAGGGTTATTAAAACAATTTAAAGTACACATATTTCGAAGACATTTTAGATATCTAGCTATATAATGTATGATATAATTTTTTTTATCGTTCGAAACATATTAACAGTTCACGGAATAATGTGAAACAGATTATAAACATGACAAGGAGAAGTGGTACGTCAAAAAGTCAGGCGCCATTTATCGTACAAAATACTTTAAATAATATGGCAAATGTTGTTACTTTCACGCGTTTCACAGAAAAAAAAACTGTCATGCTTACAATTTTTTTAACATTTGTAAAATAGGTTTTTTTTTTCAATTGAAATTAACTGTGAACTATGGTTTGCTCAGTGTTCATACTAGTGCATTATACCATTGTTGATGACGGTTATGAGCACATCAAACTGTTGTGGATAGACCACCATAACCGTGATGCCGTAATCGATAGCGACACCAGGTTTATGTTTAATAACCTAAACTAGGTGTGGCCAACAGGTCGATTTAGACATGAGTTTGAGTCGACGTAATTCCCTTCGTATTTTCTTGATTTTTTTTTTCGGGAAACAAAAAAATTTTTTTTCTATTGGTGTTTTATCTTTTATCACGATTTTTAAAATTAATAACAATTAGATACACGATTTGATTTTATTTACAAAAAATATGATTTTGGCAATTAAAAACTATGAAAACCAGAAGTATATGTATACATAAAAAAAACTATAGTGCAGGCTTATGAACTGCAAGTAATTCAACGGATTGACTCATT
This sequence comes from Cinara cedri, assembly GCA_902439185.1. Classification (NCBI taxonomy): domain Eukaryota; kingdom Metazoa; phylum Arthropoda; class Insecta; order Hemiptera; family Aphididae; genus Cinara; species Cinara cedri. Next base: position 861,892 of record CABPRJ010000974.1, on the reverse strand, counting down.
TATTCAAGAATTGTATCGCATTTGTAAAAATCGATAAATCAAACCGGTCCGCGATTACCGCGAGTATTATACATATTTGTAAATTATAAAACAATAACTATAAATTCATCTAATTCTAATACTAATATAATCGTTTTAAAAAATCTCTGCATTGGCACGTATTAAAAATAATAACTTATAATTATATATGCAAAAAATGTGTGTAGTGTAAAACTGTAAAATAAAAAGTTTTTTTTAAAATTTTAAATAAAAAAGTGTAACATGCATATTATACGAGTAATATGTATCGTTATTTATTGACAACTGTGCGATTTCATTGTTCGATCGCGATAACCTAGAAAAACTCAAAGGTCGATCACAGTTTTATTAAAGTTGGCCACCCCTGGTATAGGTAATCGCGTTGGTAAAAAAGGAGCGTATACGAAATCGTAAGCTACCCGTAAATGGGTAACAACGGCAGCGTCGCGATAAATTTGACCAGGTGAACCGTACGCAATCGTAATAGTTAAAAAGGTGTGTACGTGATAGTAACGATAATACAGTATAATGTACCTATACGAAATCGTAATTTAACAAAAATACCGGTATAATTTTTCTAACCACAGAGCCGCCAGCCATTGCTTGAATTTTTTTCTGACCGGTTCGGTTTTTAGTTATTTTTTATTCATACGGTCCGACAGACTTTAACCGACACTTCGTTACGGTGAGTATGCACACGCATTTTCCAACTCCGTTCGGAAAACACGAATTTGTTTTTAAACGTCTAAACACGGTGTACGCGCATCTGTTATTTTTAAAACATCTTTTTTTGGAACAATAAAAATACCATAATTCGCAATAATTAATAATATAATATATTTATTGTATATATAGTATAACCCTCAAGTAAATTTAAGTTTAACAAAAACCATAATAGTTTTTTTTTTTTTTTGTATTCGTATATAATGCATAATCTAAGCATACAAATCGCTAATACATAATATTATAATTAACATATTATTATGATCGTTATGATTAAGAGGACCACAACCGGCACCGGGAATCAGACAAATACATCTAAATAAGTACCTACCAATGAGAAAACAAATAGGTATGTATGATCACAGTTTCTGTTGTGCACGCATATTTCTTCACTCCGTCTATTGTCGAAGTTCTCCTCGTATCATTGGCTAACACTATATAGCATTGTCGATAGTGGTGGAGAACTCCGACGCAAGTCGAGGAGCATGGAGAAGATGCACAAACGATTAAACGAAAACGTGACACCCGTGATCTTATCTATCTATTTTGTCATGATAATAGGTACCAGGTATCGATTTATTATTATTATGTATATATATATATATATAATAATACAATTGTATATACCTAGTATTTTATTTAGAGACCGAAAACGATGTGAAATCAATATTATTTTATTAGATTCAAATAAACTATATATAGTAGAAAGGAATCCGTACTGGAAGAGTCAACGGTAGTAATAATAATAAAAAAAAAATAATAATAATAATAATAAAAAAAAAAAACAGAAAAACAATTTCCCGAGAAAATCGCAAAAATCTAGATTTATCCCTAGTAAATCGTGTTGCCAAGAAGAAATGCTACATTCATTGGAATATCGCACGAATGATGTATATTAAGTACAAAATCGAGAAAGTGAACTCTAAAGCGATTTTGATTACTATTAAGGAAAGAAAAAAAATTGAAATACTTAATGCAAAAATAAAAAAAAAAAACGTTAAATATTTAAATTTACTTGTCATCGTATCCGTTCAGCTTTTAATAACGAGGTCGTGTAAAAATCAATAATATTATATAATGCCACTATATATATATATATGTTTACTAGGTATCGTAATGTTTTTTTTAGATTCTGAACGAAGTAAGGAATGTATTTGTTTTACTGTGATGTGTTTTTTTTTTTTTTTTATGTGTCTAAACAATATTTTATAAAAAACCTTGTTCCAATCGATAATTTTACAAAAAGTTTATTGTAACATTTTTATTCAAGTTGGACAGTTGAAGAAGCAATTTTTTTTAATTTTCATAATAAATAGAACAAACTGGAAATTTTTTGTTAAATTCAATTTTTGGTTTAATTTGACAAGAATGGAGATATGATACTCTGCTCGGAATTGTTTTTTCTAAACAACGATTTTTGGTTGCATACAGATATAAATTAAATTACCTATAAGTACTATATATATTTCCTCCCCACATCTCTCCAAAGACAGAAGAAAACGCACATCCATCAGCAGTTTGTATTATATTGTTTCATCACGTGTTTAATAATTATTGTTTATTTTCGAAACTCCGATATATAATATTGGTTTATGCCGATATTCGCCTCTTAATGATTATAATATGTCAACATGCAATTTAAAATTGTATACACGGTTGAAATTTCACATTCAATTTTTTTTTCTGTTTTTACAGTTGCCTCGAATTGTCAAAATTACTTCTAAACATTTTTTTTTCCAGCCCACGAATATAAGATAAGATTAATTTATCGACCATTTCCTATGATATTTTGTGATATTTCACCAAGATCTAAAAACAGGACAGACCGGCCAGACGGCGATGTGAAATTATAGCAAAATGTTTTTAATACACGTAGATATTTGTTTGATGTATTCACTTATATACGAATAATATCGCCGTTATCGGTTTTTTATGATGTGTTTTTTTTCTTTGTTTTTGTTATAATTTTTCACGTTGTAAAAAAAAACCATTATTTTTGACCGCGACACAATTTGCATTTATGTTATGATAATATTGTTTTTTATCGCGTATAGGTATCACATATAAAGGTACGAGTATTGGAATTCAAATAACGTGTTCGTGTAATAAAATATGCTTTGATATCGTCGGGAGGGAAGAGGGGATCAAATAAACACACAAGGTATTATTGGTTTTTTTTGCGGGTCATTCACGAATTCAAAACTTTTCGAATTGTAAATTAAAATAATACAATATTAAATCGGTTTAAATGGGGCGTCACGGTGTAGCACGTATATGTATAGTTTTCTACAATATCGTGTAATTTTTATTCGTTTCTAAAAACCGTAAAAAAAAAACCGTACTAAATATCCTCGACATTAAACACAAGCTCCTTGTTAAGTATCGTTTTTTGTCGACCGATGTGGGAATGGTCTCCAAACCACGACCTATCTTGCTAAACTTTAGTGTACAGAGGAATAATTAAAGGGGATTATGTATTTTATCGTCACTCATACCAAAAGAAAACGTATCAAACAATTTGAAAAAAATGATATTAAGAAACAAGTGTGTTCGAAAATAATGTAAATTGCAGGTACAATAACACTATTAATATCAAAAGTGAGTATGTTGCAGTTATTTTCTAATTGATGTCTAGTTATTGTTACAGAGAAATAGAGAATGAGTGTAGGATGCTTTGGTGTGGCTTCGACAGTAGACAAAATGAAAAAAAATAATAATTGAGATAACTGAGATGGTTTGGCCATGTCACAAGGAAAAAGGAACCTGAAGCAGTAATAATTACAATGAAAATAAACGTAGGAGAAAAGAAGCGAAAAAAAAGATCAAAAACTCTCTTTTTGATGTTGCATATGATTTAGAATGATACGATGATAGGACAGCTAGTGTATACGAGGTGGGAGATTAGATTAAGTGGAAGTTTGTGACCAACCCCGAAATTGAGATAAAAGCAAAGAAGAAGAAGAAGAAGTGTTTGTTTGTCTATGCCTGATCCAAAGCCGAAACATGGAAAAGTTTAAAACACGGAAGAACGGTACAATGTTACCTCGAAGTCAGATTTCCGAAATTCAACCATTATAAACTATAATGGGTGACTCACTCAGTTTTTTGATATTTTTTTTTTTGATTTGTTTGTTACCTATTGGTGATAAGAATGAAAAAAAAAATATCTACTATTAGGTTACTTGGTTATCACGGGCCAAGAAAGTAAATTTTTCAAACAATACATTACTGGGTAACAATGGTTGACTGCAAAAGAGGTGGAATTACCAATGGCGATATTTTCGTTCAATAGTACACTCGGGGAAAGTTAGTCGTCAAATATATGACTTAGTTAGTTCAGATTGGGTTTCATATTGTTTAATAATAATGGACACGTTATTACATGATTAGACTTATTTCCGACAAGAATTCGGGATGAATGAATGGGATTTTAATAGCGAGAGAAAGAGAAAAAAATATATTATACGCATAGCTACAAGTTGCGATTTATAAACATAAAAAACCAATTTTAGGAGTAAGTGAACCACCCGGACCTTCGACTGATTTCCACATAATTAATTTTCTCGGAAAATATTTCGAAAAAAAAAATTCCCTGCACTTATGCGTCTAGAATTAATTTATCTAATGTTTAAAATGTCCGAGTACTTTAATTTTCTAAAACGTCAATGTCAAATAATATTAAATATTCAAAAATAAAAGTTGAACATTAGGACATTAAATGGCAAATGTTTTTGGACGTTTCTAGAATACTTCGAACATTTAATTTCAAAATTGTGTAATTTGTTAACCACAATTTTTGGATACATATATACTATTGAACATTGGAGTTTTGGACATTTTATGCGCGGGCCAAATTAATTGAGAGCATATTAATGTAATAATACATAGACTGAAACTTATATTTTAGACAAATTTACAACTAGACTTTTTATTACGAATACAAAATAAAACCTATATAATATACGCAGTACGTATTGGTACGTACGTTGCGTGTATCGCGAATTTATCGGGAAATTCGATAATATTATCAATACCCTCACCGGACTAGTTTTTAATTTCCGATCGAAAACCTTTACTACGCACTGCGTGTAATACCCCGTACAACATTAAAACATATACGGTGGAAATTAATTTTGTATACACTTCAGAACCTCTATGGAATAGAACCGTTAAACGAACTCGTTCCCTTTTCGACGGATCCCCTTTATCATTCTTCACATAATAATAATTATATATTATTATTGTTATACAGCTATAATTGTATCTTTACGTCTTTAGTAACGTTATAATAGTGTAATATATAGTGAGTGGAGTTATTTACAGAAGTGCTATACACGCCTGCTTACAATGACAATAATACAAATGAGTAAAACGTTAAGTTCATGTAGGTATACCGAATACGAATACATAAATATGTACAATTTGAATACACACATATTACCCTTGTTTGACAGACATAATAATATATATATATAAATATAAGTATAGTATAGTTTAATAATTATGTTCACACAAAACATTAATAGTAGGTAATAGTGTAAATCTAACAATAACTTCTTAATAAATATAATAAAATTATGGTAGTATAATAATTGTTGACGGTCGGGTTCGGTATAATAACCATAAGGAAAAGATTGTAGCCGAAAATAAAACTCCGAATTTTAAAATAATAGGTGGTTACAATGACCCCTCTGCCTGCCCCAAAAAACTTTTATCGGCATAAGTATAGGTGTTGAGAGTAGTTATTAAGTCGTTTAAATTTGAATTGAAAAAATTCTTCCCCACCAAAAAAATCAGTCTTACGTACAAAATCAGAAAATAATAATAATAATAATAAAAATTGTAAAAAATATCGTTTGCGGCGACGAGAAATATCGGAACAATTCAAGATTGACCCGCGGCGGGGAGAGGCAATTGATTTCGGCCTATTAAATGTATATTAGACATTACCTGGCTCAAAAATTAATAAAACCCCGTGAGAAAAATTAAAAGGAAATGTCTTTTGTTTTTCATGAAAAGCATTATTTTATCATGTACCAGATAAAATAATATTATGATGATTCAATACGCGTTATGTTATTATTTACGATTACCTAATGCTTTTTGTCGTGGAAAAAACAACTACAAATTTCATTTTTTTCCCTCTTCGATACCCCCTTCTTCGTTTATCAAACGTCGTATATATATGTTAAGCAAACGGGTGATATAAAAGCCACAGTTCGCTAGTTAATAGGCGTTTGTTTTACTGATATCTGAAATGCAGTGCACAGCCTTTTGAGATTAATATTATTAATATCCACATTATAATTTGTAATAAAATTATGATTTGATTTTTTTTTTTTTTTTTTTTTTTTTTTTTTTTACCGTTTTGTTTAATGATATTTTTTAAATAATAATTTCATATTATATTATATCAGTAAGTATAGGTACCGTTTTTCTGTACATCAAAAATACAATACAATAATAAAATATTACGTAAACTGGCCTATTTACATAAATAATACCGGCAAAATAACGAAATCATAATATCATAATCAAATAATAATAATAATAAAAAAAAACGAAAAAAAAAAACGCACGCACTATCTACTTAAACCAACATACAAGAAAAAAAAACATCGTCCTTCAGAAATATAAATAATTATTGTTTTGTATAAGGGCGTTTATGTAGTTATTATTTGTTGTATAGTCGCGATCGTTTCGGCGTACGGGGTGGCATATTCATACATATATATACATATATTATATTGGTTCATTGTATATTTTCTCGGTTCGCGTATATTATAATATTTAATAATATAATACGGACGGCGAGATTAATAATATTTGTCGGGCCCGTATCGTTAATATTATACCTTATAATATGTATATATATATATATATGGTACGTAACAACATAATGTAATGAAAACAAAATTATAATAATTATAATAATAATAATAATAATAATAATAATAATAATAATAATAATAATAATAATAATAATGATAATAATAATAATAATACTAGTAATAGTAATAATAATAATAGTCAATAATAATAAAACACACGGTTACACGGATAATAAATGTGTTACAGTTTCGAATATTGATCGTATAATAATATTATAATAGAGGTGTCGGGAGATTGAAAAGAAAAAAGAGAAAAAAAAAAATAGAAAAAAGATAAATAAATAATAATAATAATGAAAACCGAGAGGCGTTCGCGAATAGAAAACATAAATTTCTGAAGGATCGAAACTAAACTATATTACTGTACACATACACCGTTAATTTTTAAATTCTATACCGGAGTCTTAGGCAGTTTTCTTCTCGTCGGCGACGCCGGAGAGTCTGAACCATCTGAAATGTTCAAATCAACGATTGTGTTTTTGTTTTTTTTTTTTTTTTCTTTTAAAATTAATTATTATTATTCGTTTTGTTTGTTATCGTCGGTCGCGGAATATAATAATAACAATAATATACATTTGATTTGATTTTTTTTTTTTTTATTGTTACTTTACCCTCCGAGCCGCTGTGAACTTGCAGTGTTTGCATAATATTTATTTCGCTCTTTCTGAAATAATATGTAGACTCGGAAGTTTTTTTTTTTTTTAAAAATATGCGTTTCGTGAATACTGACTTTAATAATATTATTCAAATACGAAACTTTAACGCTCGTATTTTTGATGTTTGAGCTTAGTTTTGCATTTTTGAATAATATTCGCGTCCATTCAAATTTATTTTGGAACATCAGAAATTTTTTCTCGGGGATTCGAAAGGTTTTCGTAATTTTACTCAAATAGGCGAAAACCTCGTCCATAAATCAAATGTACTGTAATATAATCAAACAGACTGGAAATAAAAATAAAAACGTGTCCAAACGACGTGTTATGCATCGGAAATTCCGAGACTGAAGAACGCGTAACCACAAGGAACAATTATAAAATTAAAAAAGGATAATATATTCCGGAAGGTCAGACGATTTAAAACTATTTTTTTTGAAAAGTAACAGTAATTTAAAAACGTTTGAATAGTCGTAATTTCTAAACAGTAAACTTATATTTAAACAGTACTATATTATTTGAATCGTTTTTCTCTACGGAATATCGTCCTCCTTTTGTTTTATTATTATTTTATAACAGGCGCTTTTATTATAAAACTAAAATTCGGTGAGTTTTATTACGTAGACCGCGCAATCATGTTTTTGTCATATTTCCGGTTAGGCGGACGAGACACACGCCACGTGGATTTGATGTCCTCTTAAGCTAAGCTATTCGAGTGCCAGTAGCGCACATTAGAGGTTGTAAGTGTGCCAACCAAAGGCAGTACTACGGAGAGAGGAAGAGTATGCAACTGCCCTCCCTGTGGATTCATTCTTCCTCTACACATTTACACGTCTAAATACGTCTTAATATGTCTGGTTCCAGTAAAAATCGAAAAGACCGTAATGAATTCGTAGAACGTAATTTAACCGATGAGATCTGTTCTATAACAATAGACTACACTGACTAGTTCCGTAAATACACCCATGTGCCGATAAGGTTATTCACGCGAAAATATGATGTTTTTCGTTATTTAGCCGATTGTCATTACTGGTGAAAAATCGACGGTGCGCCACTGTGGTGGGTGCTATGTATACAACTTCACAGTGGCCCGGGACATTACTTAAGAAAGGACAACCGCGTCGATGTCGGAAACGTGTTAATTTAAACGCGAATCGGTGGCGCCAGGGCGCCATCGTCGTCGGCGTGTACGGTATCGCGTAGGTGCGATTTTGTCCGTGGGTTGACCAACCGCATTCGTGTGTATATGCATATTTAAATATATTTATTTATTTCCCGAACAGGAATGCGTTTTTCGCTCAAGCATGCGTGAGTACTGCAAACCCAATAGTACGGGCGGATACGATAATGTTTTCATTATATCGCAATTCATTATTTCACGCACGTCCCTTTTTTCCAACCGGAAAATAATAATTATTTACAGGAAAACAAACGGATAAACGATTTAATATTGAATTCGAGAGCGATAAATACTAGCGTACGTTATTATAAAATGTCCTGTACTATAGCCGCATGTTACCCGAGCGAAAATATATGTATTTTTTTTTTTTTTTCATAAACAGAGAGAGAATGTATCAGGTTTGGAAAAAAAAAGAATGGTATAATGTAAAATCTAACCTAGTTGCAAACCCATAGCTTCACCAGAGTTCTTTCTCGATGTCATCGGGCCGGGCTCGTCGAGTAAATCGCAAATCCTTCTGTGAACACACACACGTCGGAAGAACGGTTTTTTGTCATCCGTAAACAACAAGTAAGTATATAGGCAAAATCGACATAATACTAAAAACAAAAAACTCACAGTTCGTATCCTTGTTCCACCAACAGTTCGACCACGTCGCCAGACCGGTCGATAATGCTGCACACCTCCTCGAAACTCCGGTTGGCCAATGAAACGCCGGCCCATTCTAAGACCTGAGAAACGGCGGTTTTTATAAATATAGGTTAAACAACAAAACACGATTGCGTGTGCACGTTTTTCTATACGATATAATATAAAATATAACCTTGTTTTCCAACATTTATCTTAACGATGGAAAAGAATAAAGATACAATTGTTAAAAGCCACGGTTAAGGGCGAAGGGACGATCCATATATCGCTACCCCTTCATAAAACCGCTACTGATATCGGGTACTTTTAATCGACAATATATTACAGAGACAAAACCCTCAGAATTTTTACCTTGTCCCCTTGTTGAAGACCGGATTTCTCAGCGGGGCCGCCGGGCACTGTCCATACGATTGACGCGAACATCTGTCCGTCCGGACCGATCTTGCCACCCACAACTCTCATTCCGAATCCTCGAGCTAAAAGAATATTGGAAAAAAAAAAAACAATCAAACAATAATGAAGTAAAATAAAACTATCGCTAATATTTGTGCGTCGTTATCATTATTTCTGACGGATTACAAGAAAAAAAAGAAGCTTTGAACGCAAACGACACCGTTTTAACGACTGAGAACCCCACGTTGCTTTCAGTACCAAATCTATAATAAATTGACTAACGTCTCGACAAACATTTTTTTTAATTTTTTTTTTTCAAATTCCATACGATTCACATTTTCTTCGTGTTATTTATTACGTATAATTGTCCGAAATTGGAAAAATAATATTGTTCAAGTGTAATATATGGGCAATGTTTAACTGGCCGACCAACCATAACATCTATTATTAATATAATATTTCCCATTGGAAGTAATAAAAATAAATAATAATAATACTACACAACAAAGAACAATATTATTATCATATATATATGTATATATATAAATTCGCATGGTTTTGCACGTGTCCCCCTTTCACAAATCTTTTTTTTTTGTAATGATGCAGTGCAGTTTACATAAATTTGTTATATTAACACAATTTATTATTTGTAGTACTATTATAAGTATAAAATACAATTTTTTACATTATTATTGAAGTATTGTATGATATATGAATTGTTAATTTTATAATGGGGACATGTCTAATTTCTGACGAAATTGAGTTATTCCCGGATTTATATTTATTTACCTTGAATAGATAAATATTTTATATGAATGGATCTAGTCTATGAAACTGTTAAGTATAAAAATATCAACAGCTAAAGTTAATGATTAATGCAAAAAGGGGACAGGACAATGTCTCCTTTCTGAGCTAAATATCTCAATAAATTACTGTGAAAACGTGATTTTTGAAAAAGTTACTCAAAGTTTATTTATACAGATTTTATTATTTGTTAATGATAAAAATAACGACAGCCAATAATTTTACATCTATTATTCATTAGTTCTATTTTTAAAAAACGATCTATTTTTGAGTTTATGCTGTAAAAAATATTATTCAATTTTTTTGATTTTAAAATTTTCATGAATTATAAGAAAAAAACAAAATATTTCTCCAATTAAGTTACTCAAAAAGCAGCTATACACCCAAAATATTCTTATAATGAATTCAAAAATGAATAAATTGAAAACGTATGAACGTATTCACCCTACATTTCAAAGAATTCTGTTTTGATATTTCAGGAAAAAATTTACGAGTAGACAACTCGATATCAACTTAAATAATAAACTTTAATATTAAATAAATACCTTATTCAATATATACTTTTCTGAATTTCTTAAAAAATAAAATATTTTCATAGAAAAAAATAAATAACTACATTTATTTGTATAATAATTTCTGTGTTTTGAATGCATTTAAAATGGCTAAATGCAGAAAAGGGACATATCCAACCATTTCGAATGGCAGCCAATTTTCATATTAGATTTAAAAAAATATTCAGATGATTAATTTTTAAAAAATCGGATAATAATGCGATTTATTCATTTTTGCGCTTTATTGTTTCTTAATCTTGTCTAGACAGTTTTTTTGTGCCTTCTGTAAAATTAAGTTTTAGGGTCATGTCCCTTTTCTGTAATTAGTGATTCATATATTTTCTCTAATACGTTACAAAATCTGTTTCAACTTTACGTTAAAAAACTAAGGGGCTATGAATAATAAAATAATAGGCGATAATTATTCTAAGTTCACAAAAACTAGATACAAAAATTAAGTACCACCACCCGCCCTGAACATATTTTCTGACTACGGTACTGTTTCGCAACAAGTGTAAAAAATTAGGACAATTTTTTTCTAATAATCAAATACATAGGTATTAAAAAATTAAAGATTTTTAGTGTTAAAATAAAAATTTCTGGTAGAAAAGTTGTTCGAAGAAAAAAATAAATAAAATATACATCAACGTAAAACCAAAAAATTTCTCACTTCACTCAAAATCTAAAATATATTTGTGTTGAAAATATCCTATTGTGTAACTCAGAATGTCACTCAAGTTTGTTGTAACAAATAATATGATAAAATAATTTTATAATTATATTTATATTTATTATAAATCATAATTAAATTAATTTATATTATAGAAATAAAAATAATAAATTATAAAAGTTATTTTTTGTATTTATAAAATAATTATAATTTTGTATTGACTTATTTTAGTCAATTATTATTACTTTTCCTAAAACCGTACAGTATTCTATTAAATGATATTCACATTTTGACTAAAACATATATTTTTTTTAACCATAGATTGGGCTGAAATGATAAAATTCAGATTCTACCTACTGTTTTTTAGCAATAACATGTAAACCAGGGTCTTATAAATTTAAAAAAAAATAATAATTCATACAAAATACACACTCAACAATAGCTGTATAGAAAATTTTTGAAAATTCTAAGGTACGTTCCGGACGCGAATTATCTAAAAAGGTTTTTCGTGTTGTCTCGATGTCGTTTTATATACAGGGTGCCAGAATATTCAATAAATGCAGAATTATTCTTTTTTTTTGTAATAATTTCAAAATCCTTGCACAATGATTGCTCTCTATTTAATATTTCTTATAATTTTTTAAAGCTAAAAATTATTTTACAAAAACAAAGATAATCATTTTATAAATATATATTTTAAATCAGCATTTTTGTGCAATAAAAATTGACTAATGATTAACGGTTAAGTTTCTACAATATTTGAAGTTAATAAAAAATCATTAAAAAATGTATTTTTTATGGAATAATAATAGTTGAATCGAATGATAGTATTTTTTTAAAGTTAAGATAATTCAAATTGTTTTCATTTCTACTACCAAATAATATCAGTGGATTCGTCAATTTTTAGTTTTCAAAAACATACAAGAAATAAATAATAGAGTAATAATAGTGCAAGTTTTAAGTAATAATTGAATAAAAAAATATAGAAAAATATTGAATAACAAATATAATTGCATTGTCGAATCTTTTTGAGACACCCTGTATGTGTTATATATATATTTTTTATTATTATTAAAGGTTGACTTTTTTTCCACCGATTTTTCAAACTCGCCGATAAAGATTTTACAGACTAATTGGAAAACATACAACGTGTCAACCGCACTATCCGTTTCGCCGTGACAACGACGGTGTAATTTAAAGCTTAATTAAAATATCTATTAACGGAGGGCGAAAACCCTCAGTATATTTTTCCTACTTCCCGTGTTTTATTATTATTTTTTTTTTCCTAAGCGCTTACTACATTAAACATTTAATAATATATTGTGTATTATATATACTGTCATGACCGAATTAATTATTGAAATTTCCGAAATAATTAACGAGTTCAAAATTCTTCTAAGTTTTTAAATGATGTTTATAAAAATAAAAATAAAATACCGATTAGAGTAAAATCTTTTTTGTACGTCTGAAAAATCCGTCTAAATTACTTGGTTAATTTTTACCATATAATTTTAAACCTTTCTGTGGCTCGTGTCTTAAAAATCTACTTAATTCGAACCTGTTTGAAACCGAAATAAATTACGAGTACCTACTATTATTATAATTTTTAAAATCATCATGACGTTTACTGTTATTTTAATATTTAATGCCTCGTTGTTATATAGGTTCGTACATTTTTAATATTTAACATTTTTTTTTTTTTTTTTATTCATAATTTCACCTTCTCGGTCTTTAAAAATTAGTATTATAATAACAAGATATACACTGTTTGTAGAAATGTGGAAGCCCCTGCGCAAGTTTTGCATAAAATTGTAACAAAAAAACCAGACATAATTCACTCCGTGTCTAGGTTTATTGCACAGTCAGTGGAAAGCTTTATATAATAATATTTTAATAAAATATTCGTATTTATATGTACAATCACAACGATTCTGAACGTGATAATATTAATTGTGTTAAAGTAATCAAATTGTTAACGCAGTAAATTAGTTAATTTTTCTTTTATAATGTTTTTATCGATTTTTACAATTTCTACGAGATTTATTTAGAAAATCTAAACATGACCTCTAATTTTACCAACTAGATCCGAAATGCAATAAAATTCTGGTAGAAAACTATTTTTCTCAAACAGAAAAAAAACCAAACATCGCTACATTCAGGGGTTCGATTTTTGAGTTCGCACTAACAATTGGCGAATGATTTAATATACTAATAAATTAGACAACGATTTTAGTGCACTCACCAATGTTTGTATTTTTTTTTTCTGTCTATTGTTTTTTACACTAATCGAAAATCGTCTAGTCTTTTGTTTTTAAACTAATATTTATTGGGGCGATATCTAAAGTCTAATTAGCTATCATGCAAATTGTATACTTTTACCATTGATAATATGCATATCTAATATTAACAAAATATATTTTATAAATTATATTTATTCAATGTTTTGACTGTTTTGAGTTTTCTGATATGATCTTATAGTTATCTAATAATATCCGGTTGATCTATTACTATATTAGTTTTACTTTTTTCTAAAATATACAGTAAAATTGAATAAAAAAAAGATGGTCATACTTCGCACTTGGGTGAAGCTACTGCTGCATGTGAGAAGTTAGGAAGGTATTAGAGAGAAAATTTAATGTATATCTGTAAGCAACTACAAACTATTGCTAACGAAAAAACGTTTCTGAGCAATGTTCAGTTGATAGTGTTGCTTTGTAAATAATATACATGCTATATTATGAAAAAAACATTTACTTAGGTATTATAAATAGGCATTTATTTAATAATATTTGTTTAATATTGTACCTATTTTCCCGTTTTTCCCACAATTTTTCTGTTTTCTACCATTTTTTCCCAGGTTTTCTAATTTGTTAGGAAAACTTCTACGAAAATCGAAAAATGAACTTCCTAAGACCTTTCAGAAAAGTGCTACACTTAAAAATGAAGGTAAGAGATCTGGTAGAAAAGTAAATAATTATAAAACATTAAACAATAGTAAACAGCTAACGAAATATTTTCATAATGTTTCCATTACTCTCTAAGTTCTGAATAGGCGAATTTTCGCGATTGGAGAGAAGGGAGTGTTGTATAAAATACTCGTAATAACGCATAATTATCATATATTGTGTTTTATCATATTTTAACAATAGTATACGTAGTTTAACAATGAGCTTTACCGAAAATGCACGCACCGCAGGTATATCTGTTCACCAAATCGTATAAATTATTATTCGGTAGATATCTATATAGGAGGTATAGTATTTAATTATTCATACGGGTCGCGATTGAAAAAACACAACATTCATATTTTAACCCGCGTATAGGTATACAGGGGTACCCGTATAGATATACGGACGAAATATAAATGTAAACCTACACTTTTTAATTTTAACGAACGATATAAAATTTGATCGATCCGTGTTTGAAATCATACCTGCCCACAATATAATACGTGATTCAGGAACGGGAAACAGTATGTTTTTAAGATTCGGAGTAACGAAGAAGCAATATCACATGATCATGTGTACGGTAACTCGAAAAACCGTATTATACACTATTGCAATTAGAGCAACCTATTATTTCTTTTCAAAATTATATTATCTCTAGGTACAAACCCAACTACTTTTAGAATCGGAGCGTAGAGAGAGATCTATTGGTTTTATAATTATGTGTGTATTTTTTTCTTCAGTCTGTAAATAACTTTTCCAACAGAAAGTATGCTCCAATCGAAAAATTACAAAATATCTTTTTTTATGTTGCATAATGGATATAGTTGGTGCATCGAATAAGTCAATTTTTGATTTTTCAATGGAGTTTTCCAAATAAACCGGAAACAAAAGTATAGCAAAAACAGCAAATATATACGGCACACCGTGGCGTGCCCGATTTCATTGTTTTAAATTTGTACGCATTATGTTTTCTACCATAAATATATTACTTTAATCAGAAAATGCTTTAGATCATTTTTTGTTGAATTTTAAATCTAGTTGTTGAGGAAGTCGGTCGATTTTTGATTATTCAAAATGGTTTTTATTATAGTTCGTAAAAACCGGAAAAAGACGTATAATGAAACCACGAATAAAATTCAACGCCATTTATTACGTTATGATTTCATTATTCTATTGATTTTTACAAATTATGTTTACTACCAGAAATCTTACTTGAATTGAAAAATTACAAAAGACCTATTTATTTTAATTTGTAATTTTGTTCTTGAGTAAGTAAGTCGTTATTTGATTTGTCATGCTTTTTTTTTTAATAATTGAGCAAAACCGAAAAAAAAATGCAGAAAAAACCGGATAGATTACAGAAACAGTTTCATAATTTTCAATTTTTTTTATAATATAAAATTAAATATTATTATAATTAAATATTATATTATTGAATATTAAAAATATTCGTAGACTTCAAGTTCTCACAAAAACTTATATTTACCTTTTCTAGACGTTGTAAAATATTCAAAATATATTGACAATTTTTGAGCTACCTATAGATATTTATAAAATCATATTTACATTTTAATTAGTTTATATTTAGTAGGAAAAATGAAGAGTCCTCGAAACGATGTAATTTATCACCTACTTAATTTTTGTAATGTGTTTTTTTTCATCTCTGTGAAAATAATTACTAACATTTATTACATATTTTTATCTCGACCGTTTATCGATGTTATTATAATTATTTATGGCCACGTAATTTGGAAAAAAATTAAAAGATCATTAAGTGAAATTTAACAAAAAAAAAATCTTACCTAAACACAATAATAATTTTATTTTAAATTAATTAACACCATTAATAATAAACAAATTATAACCGTTGAAAATGTACGATAATTATTGTTTTTAATTCCTAATAATGAAGTCAAAGACAAAAAAATAATCTCTCGGATATTTTATACAAATGTAAATTGTATATTTATTTTTTTTAAAAGATATTGATTGATTAGGAAAAAAAAAACAAGTACAGAAAATAGAAAACTAAGTAAACTCGCCGCTTTAATGAAAATATTATTATTGAACTTGTTTCTTGCTAACTAATATTTGTTTCAAAATTTTTCCTCTATAAACAATACTATCACTTATTTTTTATATGCACACGATTTCTGATATGCATTCAAGATTTTACCTGTTGTTATATTTTTTTTTTAACCCACCGAACAGATTTCGAGTGGAGAAAAGAAATATGCCAAAAAACGCGTGATTCGCAACATAATAGATAGGTCCAAAGTTT
Source organism: Cinara cedri (assembly GCA_902439185.1). Lineage (NCBI taxonomy): Eukaryota > Metazoa > Arthropoda > Insecta > Hemiptera > Aphididae > Cinara > Cinara cedri. Next base: position 845,132 of record CABPRJ010000974.1, on the reverse strand, counting down.
GGAAGGTAAAAATTGGACGATATAGACAATATAGATCAATTTGGTTTCTATACTAAAAGCAACGGTGATTGGTAAATTGGGCACGGTTATGATAAATAAAAGTCATATTATTTTCTCTGTTGTCAATGTTAACTCAGAGATAAAAAAACAAAGTTATGCTGTCATTTTTTTAAAAAATGTTTAGAAAATCTGTTGTGGATCAAGGAAAACGTTTCAAATAAAGTACTACCAGGCGAATAATTCGCACATTTCAGGGTACAATGAGACAAATTTGGAGCATTTTAACTAATCGAAAAATGTTTTTTCGAAAAAAAACCGTATTGCAATAAAACATATTATATCTATACAAATATTGTTTAAGTCCTGAACTTTAGGGGGATTGTTCGGATTCACGGCTTACTATAAATAATAAAACAGCGCGTACCCTAATATTTTCTTTCACTCTAAACTTTAAATAATTAAAACGAATAAACATAAGAAGTTCACGTCGTTTCGAATTTATTCGCATTCGGTCCACACGTTTTAACATTCTTCAAAATACTCGACGTACTCACTATCATACTCATATATTGTCCATCTGCCCAACATATGCTATACAACATTATAGTGTTTTGATGGCCTATGTATTCGGTTAAGTGATGAGACGAATCGGCAAGATTTTAACAGCTGGTTTATTTGCAGAAAAATCACTAAAGAGTTCTAAATTATTAAGCGTCATTTCGCTGTATGAATATAAATCCTATACCATTATTGAAACAAATATTTGAAGTTTGCCGTACAGTATTGTTTGGAAAAATAATTTACCCCGGTTTTTAGGACATATCAAATCGGGACGATTTAAAATTAGGTATAGCCCATAAATCATGGTTTCATAAAGTATGTTTAAATATAAGAACTATTATTACTATTTTTAAGATTCTAAGTGTATCGATGAATGTATTAGTTTTACAAAGATGGTTTTTTTCTTTAATTTTTATTTTTTTACTGTGACAAAAATTTTTACCAGAAATCTTACTCCGATATGTACACGTTGCACCATTTTTGAAAGGAAATATCGTCAAGATGGCACTCTAATGAGGTCATTTTTTTTGTTTTTCAAGTGGTTATTATAATACATGGGAAAACCGGGATAAAACGTAAGAAAAACGAAAAATTGACGAAAATAAGGCTTTTATATGTTTCAATTTTGTTTTTTATTGTGATTCAGTTAAAAATATCCGTAGAGACTTGTAATTTTTAACAGACAAATTATATTTGCCTTTTCTAGATATGGTAACATTTTGAAAACATTTGAGCCCTTTTTGAGCTTTTAATTAAAATTAAAATTTTTGTTGAAATTCAATTAAAAATATTAGTTTTACGGACTTTAAATTTTAACAAAAACTTATATTTGCCTTTTTTAGTTGTGATAATATTTACAAGAAATTTTAGTAATTTTTCAACTATTTGTAGACATTTTAATTATGCAAATTTTGTAGTTATATGTAACTTTTATTCGGTAGGTACCCTGTGATAAAATTGTTAGACTAAATAGAAATGCTTGAAAATAAAACGAAAGGTTCATTAACCGTCGTACTAAATTGTAAACAAAACAATTGAGTGTAGTGTAGTTTTTTTTTTTTTTAATAATAATTTCAAAATTAAATTTTTACAAAATTTTAATACATGTACAAAAGAACATTGCTCAAAATCGATTTTTCTATGCAATCGTCTATCGTTAGTTACAGTTATAAATTAAATAACCTTTTGTATCCCACCTTTCTAATTATCCACCTAAAATTGTGGCCACACCCATCCCCAGTATCAGCTATTTTTTTTTTCTATTTTTAGGATCAAATATCATAAAATCAATACATTTTTTGTACCTAATAAAAATGTTTACTCCTTACGAATAGCGCGTTTCGTTCATGGACTATTCAATTTTATTGGTTTCAATTTTCATGTATTTTTTTTTCTTCCGCATTGTGAGTACGACGTCGACAGGTAAACAAATAATATCTTTTATGGAACAAAAAAGATTTTCGTTATCATTTGTATATAATAGGTTATGGCGATGAAAATTTCAATAATACGATTATTCGTCAGAACGAGACCGACGATAATACCTTGATAAATTTAAAACACTATATAGTAACTTTATTTATTACGTTCTGATGGGGTCGTGTCTCCCCGTGTAGATTTAATTCAAATATAAAATTCACATATAAAAGTAATTATAATTTACACAAAGAAAATACAAACATTTTGACAAATGTGATGAGAGAAATATTACACGATTACAAATAATTATATAACGAATGAAAAAACAGACTGTCAAGAGAAGAAAAAAAAAGACGATAATGGAGACGTGTGCGGCCACTGTTTTAGTTGGACAGTTGGGAATGTGAAATATATAGAGTTGTTCAATTTATACTTGTATCCAATGATAAACTATTGCTAACAAAAAACGATTCGGAATGATGTTCAATTAAACATGTTTTGTAAGACCTTTTTTACATATAATTTTCGTCAAAATTTGATTTTAAAACACATATTAACATAAAAATACTACATTGTACACATTTTTTTTTTCGAACGCTAAGTGCGATTTTTAATAAACCTCCTGTAAAATATTTAAATATTTCTGTTTAGTCTAACAATTTTGTCTACAGAGTACCGTACCAAATCAAAATTACGTAATAACCTCGCAACATTATAATATTTATAAATATCTCAAAATTAAAACGAAAGCATAGTTAGATAACTCGATTTAATTCATCACAGTATATGGAATATGTAAATCAATAAGAAAAGATCATTCGGTCTATGAAGTGATAGGTGACGGAAGAGAGGTGTATGCGTATCATTTATTCTGTGATCGTACGTAGTTCATTATATCATGGTCGCTACACTATAATACCACCATCCGTATGTATTAATCTTACGAACTTCCTATATGGTACCAACGATTGTTATTTCATTGATTGCAATGATTTTTGATCGAAAATTCGGCATTCATATATCACTCTAAACTAAAATAAATAGAATATTAAATGATATTATTTGATAAATTTCTATTGAGGATGAAAATATAAAACCACGAAAATACAAAAAAAAAAAAAAAAGATTTAAATTATGATTATTAGGTATATCTTATTTTAGTTAATATTTCACAAATAAATAATTTTTAAGTAAATTTATAGTGTTTGTATGTTTAGTCCTTAATAAATAATATATATTACAATACTAGTAGTATTATATAGTATACTATATTATCTATAGTTACTATAATATAGTACTAGTATACTAATTTGAAATTTAAAAAAAAATATAAAGTATTTACTGATAATTGATAAAGATAGTAAATTGGGTATAGTTTTCATCCTTGTCTCAAGATTTTGATAATTCAACAGAATTAACACAAAATTTGAGTTGTTTATAAAAAAATTATGTTTTTAGAATATTCCTAAAGAGGAACGTAGGTATAATTACTATAATTATTAAACGTTAATATTAGGGCTGTAAATTTGTAGAGAAGTGAATTTGTTTTGGTGATTGAGAAACGTAGCTTTGTAAGTCTATAATTTGAATTATGAAACAATAAATCAATTTATAAAACTTTTATTTTGCATTATTTGACGTTTTTAATTTTTCAAATCAGTTTTTTACCTTTTTAGGTCATGTTTTCCTTTTTAAATTCATTTTTCGGTATTTTTAATCAAATTCCATCAATTAATATTTTTGAAAACATTTCTTTTTTTATTTTACGCAGACTGTATATACGTTAAATTTATATTTTATACAACAATTTTTGGCATTTCAATGCATTTTTTCATTTTAAGTGCATATTTTATTATTGATATTTTAAATGTTTATTTTAAGGTTTTTTAATGCATTAAATTCACAACCCTTAGTTATCAGAATTTTTTACGGATAATCAATGTAAGTAACAATGCGTGAATGGTGTGCCTTTTGCCCATGCACTATTCACGCGTTGATGCAGATTTTTACGCAAATTTTAATTCTTATATAAAAACGCGTTACATGATGTATGTATTAAAAATATCTAAATTTCACTTTGCATATCTTTAAATATTTTACCAATTTTATTTATTAGTGCATATTTTATGTTCTTTTCTGTTTTTAAGCGCATATTTGACAGTTTTCGATATAAAATGCTTAAGATACCGTAATCTTATCTATTAAAATTTGAATATAATCTGAGTTTGATTATTTATATTTTATATAGATCACTTATTTATTGTTGAGATTTTAATATGAGTATAGTGTATACAGAGTAAAGGTATTCACTTAAATATAATTTTTAATAAAGTTCGTCAAATGTAACAAAAAAATAACATTTTTAATCATACCTACATGCACAATAAATGTGTATACAGACCTAAGTCAATGGAAAATTGATAGAAAAGTGTTTAATTAAAAAAATATATACATATATATATATATACGCTGCACGATAAGTTGAAGTCGCTATGAATTAACTGTAATGAATTGACGTATATCCATATTATATCAGATATCGATAAAAGGTGGTAAGGTAATAAACGATTAGTATTAGTTAAAAAATATTATAATAACGGTCTTGGCTGTACTTACTCCGGTGAGCTTTGTCCGTTAAGTCACGCTTCAGAATGACTTTGCGTTTGGATCCTGATCGAACACCTGAATGAAAAAACAAAATGGTAAGTTTTATATTTTAAACAAAAAAAAAATTATTTCATTTGGTATATATCGCACATGAGTCGTCGTTTCATCCATACGCTTACATAAATTTGTAGACTAAAATATCGTGTATTAGATGATAATATTAACTGTGTTTTTATCAATGACTTAGGTCATTGGTCGTTTTTGTTATATTATATACACAGACTAACCTATCAATAATATTATAATAAAACAAAATTAAACCGGAACGTTTAATATTTGTTTTACAACAACATAAAACGTTCTTACTTTTTTTAATTAATCGAGTTCATTAATGCGTTGAACTTAAAATGTTTCCAATAAATTAACACCGACAAATAAATGAACTATAGATACCAATCACTATCGGATCACCGTTCGTGTTTTTATGAAACATGTATCATGTTGCAGATAATCAAAACCATACGAAACTGCTACACGCGTAAACTGTTTTGACAGGAAAATAATTAGCACACTATAGGATCGCTCTTTAAAATAATACACACTTCAATAGGCTGCCTGAGTCAGATGGGTGCATCATCGCTAAATTTAGCATAACAAAACTATTCGAAAAATCCACAAAAACCACACCACCCTCCCACCTTCGCTAGTTTTTGAAACATTTAAATTAATATTCGCCAAATGTTTTCCTGTTTAAAACTTTGTTTTATAAAACGTATTTTCACCCGGGTCTACGTAATTATACAACGTTCAGAGCAATATTTCTGTAATGCTTAATTTGTATTAACTGATAACGAAAATTGCATAATTTACCAAATATAATACCTAATAACAGCAATGGATTGGCAACCGACGGGAAAAATTCTCAGAGGACGACTAAGAAAGAAACGGATAGATGGGATTTAGAAACACTAAAAGTGATGATGAATTGGGGACCGATAGAATCGGACCAGGTCCGGGGCGATCGGAGAACTGTGACGGTGGCAGCCAAAATTCTTAACAGAATTGAAAGCTAGAGAAGAAAAAAATAAGTTTGTATAATATAATTTATTAATAAATGTGATTTTTGTAGCGGTATGGTCGATATGGGATAATACGTCGAGACGTAATTGATTTCAAGTTGATTTTACGAAAACTACGTGGCATACCGCGAGGGAAAAAAACTCTTCAAACCTAGTTGGATAGTGAATTCCCAAAAAAATTAATAACCAACATACTATTAATTTTTGATAGTATTCCAAAATGTGCATTCGCATAATATTTTATAACGTTTAGGATTCTGCCAGTAGGGAGCCATTATGATTCTTGAAACGAACCGCAAGTTTTTTTTTTTTTTTTTGTTGAAACTTTTCGGTATGTATACACATAGGTTGCATAAATATGCATCGAATATTTTATGTAGGGTTATCTATAAATAGACACTCAAGGGAATTGAACACCACCACGATGTGAAAAGGTCCTTTTTTCGTTATGTATGTATGTATGTGTGTGTGTGTGAAATGTTTAGTAATTTAAAAACCGTATGAAAAATCCCTTAAGAATACAAATACATGAGCGAACATTCATATATTTAAACCGGGCAACTGAGTGACGACATCGTTCGCAATAATCAATTTAATAGTTGTTGAGGTTAAATTTTAAACAATAATTATGCAATACGTTCTATCTATAAATACTGTAATTAAATCCCACGTAAAAAATTGTCTAAACTAGATTTTCCAATAACAGTAGTAACGAACAAAATAAAAAAAAAAAAAAGTATAATATTTAATACGTTTCATATTGTTTCGAATTTTTGAATATCACATAACTGCTTTTCCGCTTTCGAGTATATTTAAGAAAACAACAAACAAATTGTGAGAGTAAAACATTAATTTTTCTGTCTGTGTATCGATTCGCTGATTGGCAATTTTATAAACAAAAAGAAAGAACTGTTAGTGTTAATGGGTAAGGACGTAAGACAATATAATTGGTAGGAAGTTGGGAAGGAAGAACATATAAAGTTATTCAATTTATATCTGTAATCATCAATAAATCATTTATAAAAGAATTCGATTCAATGAAGTTCGGTTAAAAGTATTTTAAAATGCCTTGATTTTGGGAATTTTCATCGAAATTTGAACTTAAAATGCCTATATAAATTACTAAATTACCTCAATATTTATTTTCCTTGACAACTAAGTATAACTTATGATAAATCTCTAGTTAAATTTCCAGGCGTTTCTGATTAGCTTAAACTATATTTTTTTACATGTAACCAAATAAAACTAAAAAAAAAAGACAGACATACTTCATACGATGGGCCACTAGTATAGGTGAGAAGTTGGGAAGGTATAGGGGAAATTTAATGTATATCTGTATGTATTTATCAGAGTTCAATTAGTAGTGTTCCTTTAAAACTTTGATACTATAATTTGTATAAAAACAATTCTACGTTACAATCATTTTTTATTTCATAAAAAACGAGTTATAACGAAACTTCCGTTAAATTTTTTAGCAATTTCATCCCAAAAGAACCTACCGAAATAAGTTATGTAAAAAAGCAGCGTAAAATTAAAATGTCTATAAATAGCTACAATGTTATGAACATTTTACCACTTCTAGAAACGGCATATTGTCCAAGCTTCAATTGTCTACAAATATTTTTAACTGAATTAAAACAAAAATTGAAAACACAACACAATTCGTACATTTTCCCGTTTTTAGCTAGGGAAATCAATAAATGAACTTTTTTAAAAAAAGTAATATTCCTGTCAAATATCATTTTAGGGTTGAATTTTTGGTCGAAAATTTGTTTACAGATAAAGAAAAAAATATTTTGAAAACTCCTTAGAAATTCAGAAAATGATATGCTTAATACAATAAGTAGCTCCGAAATTCTATAAAAAAGCTATGTTGTCATTTTTTGATTGGAGGAAGATTTCTGGTAGAAAAGTTGCTCACAGACACACACGAAAAAAAAGCACACAACATAGTTAAAACCAATACATTCGAATATTTGAAATAATAATAAAAACCACCAATTATTTCTTGGTTCTGTGTAGAATGATCATTAGCGTTATACATAAAATATGATACCCGCCTATTCAAATGGTAATGAATAATCCTAGAGCGATAACGAAATAAATGGAAATAATAGTACAGTGTTAATCTAATGACGGCAGCCGCTTTCGTCATACTTTTATAACTATCTTAGTTATATTATAATACGGCCAAAGCTAACCGAGTAGGATTGTGCATTCTACATTTAGACCTAATAACGGATGCATTGGCAGTATTTTCAATCGATCGAAAACAGACGAGTTATCAACACAGTGAGAAATGAAATTATACAATTACAGGCATAAACCGATAAGATTAATATTTTTACATAATAGGTAAATTGCTTCCTTGACAATATGATATTCACTAAAAATGGAAATTTCATCTCAATACGTTTCATAATAGGTGTAATGCTCCTTGACATTTATCCCTGATATTTACTCTTACAGCTAGTAAATCAATGACTATTCCGACATTTTGATCAAATGGGTGAAGCGCGTGCTATAGTAATTAAATTGTTGATATTTTTATTTGAGAAGGTAAATTGCGTTCCCAAAATGTCTAAAATGTGCATTTCATGTAAATATTGCGTCCCAAATATATCGAATAGCAAACTGCGACTGCAGTAAGTTGAATTGCCTCCAAAATATTCTAACAAAATAAGCGAATTGCATCATCAATAATTTTACCATATAAATTAACTGCGTGCCTAACAGTTGTACTCAGTTGGACAATTTTATCCCTAATATTTTTACCGACTAGGTGAATATTTAATTTTTCTACCGGTAGACGATTTGGATCCTTGTAAATTAGCCCGGTTTCCTTTACAAAACAAATAATATTATTTAATCATATTAACTTACAATTTATACATTTAACTCAAAATCAAATATGATGAATGTCACCAAAATCTTCTTGCCGTCTAGTAAATTATATATAATTTGATAATGTTTATAAAAAAAAAAAAAACAACAAACAACGATAAAATAAAATAAATACTTAATTTTAACGACAATTACAGTATACAAGATGATAAACAATAGTATTTATTTAAAATATTGAGGATGCAATTCACCGCCAAAATATTGAACTTTGCAGAATTGATCAACATCTGCAATTATATTAAAATTAATTATCGGGCTGTTTTGTTCATAAACCAATATTAATCAGATATTCCTGACTACCTCGCGCACGCTGCAAACATTTTCTCGTGCCCCTGAAATTGGCAAACGAAAACGATCTCAATTCTCACATTCTGTCGTTTATATTACACCTACGTTTACCGTTTTCCGTGTTTTTGGTACGAATGGTATGAGTTTATACTATATAACAGTATACTAAACGTCCATTCGTTTGTCATCGATCACTGCTCTCATAGATACATCAAGTTGCTATTCTATCTCGTTCACAGTAAAGTCTCTGCAAACGTACTAACCTTATATACATTATTAATATAATATCTTTTACTCGACCGGATTTTGTGTCGGCGAGGCCTGCGAGATAGTAACTTATCGGTAAAGATACCTCGAAAATCATTTTCGACAGCAATATTTTTATTTCCGTTTCACACAACGGTGCACCGTTTGAAAATCGACATTTTATGTAATTCCTAACGTCGTACATCTAATATTTATTAAATGATTAAACAAAAAAAAAAAGACTGACATACTTCTCACGCCGGTGGGCTATTGTTATAGATGAAAATTGAAGGAAAATTCCTAGGAAAATCAAAAAATGACCTCTTCAAAGTATCTCCTTAATCAGATTTCCTTTTAGAAATAGTGCTAACATTGTAAATCGGAGAAAAATTGCTGGTAGAAGAGTTGTTCACAGAAAAAAAAAAATATAAATATCATTGAAAAACAATACATTCCTCACTTCACTCAGAATCTAAAATAGTTCTTATTCATATCAAAATGTGTTTTTAACACGTTTCATTGTATATTGAATTTTATTTTGAATCATTTCTATGCACATGTGACCAATGCAATATACTTTTTTCAATTAGCCCCAAAATAAATTAAATCAGACACATACCATTTTTATACTTGTTTGAATAGAGAATTGTTGTTTTAATCAATTTTGAAAAACTCCAGATTTACAGGGTAGCAACAACTTACACACTTCACGTGTTGTTTACACTTTATTGTTATATACAAGGAGAACTTTATTATGAACGATAAAACGTATGCACCTATGAGAAAAATTATAGTTTTCAAATTTCATATTTCTTTAACTCAATAAATATTAAGTTTAAATAATTTAAAAAAAAAATTGTATTCCTTAAATAATATATATTCCTTTAATGTGATTTTAACAACGTTCATATACACCGAATGAACATAAATAATATGAAACTCGATAAATTATAATATTATCGCAGACATAAGTTGTTTTTAATGGGTTTTTATTTTTATTTCTTTTTTATAATAAGGGAATTCGGAATAATTATATTTTTACAAATGCGTGTACCTAAGTGTTGTACTTATAATAGTACATGGGCAAACCTTAATAACGATTTCCGTAACGACATAAAATATTCGCAATATTGTATAATACACACGTAATTGATCGTTCTATATCGTCGAGAAAACACGCGTATACGCCAATATACAATATTTATATAATAATATGATTCTTTTTTCATGATTTTTTCTTCCAGGGGAAATAAAATATGCTTTTAACCGAGAATTCACATCAATTATTATTAGCTGTTAGAGGTACCTTTATTGTTGGTTTTTATTACACAAAAACAATATAAACAATATAAAAAAACCCAAATTAAGTCACGGTCGAGACGATGTGGGTTTCGCGGGTTTTTATTACACAATAATATAACAGTAGGTAAACAGCAGCTACCCGACTAATTAACTTTCGAGGATATAGTGCGAAATCGAAAATGAAACATTGCAAAAAGTGACTGCACAAATATTACAGTGAACTGGCAATTATTGTTACATTGTAATGTAAAAAAAATATGCCAAAATGAATTGGAGTTACGTAATAAACTAATAATTCTAATTTTAGCCAGCATGCAAACAAACGTAAGGACACCTTTACCTATCCATTTCGTCGATGAATATAATAACGAAAATCAAATCAGAAATAATAATAATTTGAAATAGTTTAGAGGGAAGGAGATTGGGAAAATATTAAACTCAAAAAGTACGTATAATTATAACATATGTAATTTTATTATATCTCGTTAAAACATGAGTAATATCACGATACTATATAAAGTTTTTATCAATTAGCCAATGCATTCCTCGCTCCATTTGGAATCTTATAGCAAGTTAAACGACGACTTATATGCATCTCCAAAGAACAGACTGTGGGTGTTTTTGAATAAATAAAAATTTGTTCATAAATCGTATTAATGTACATTAGTATTATATACATTTTATATATTCATTTTTTGTCATGCTTAGTGTAACCAACAAGAAAGCCAGAAATCGATATAAATAAAACTGCCCGAAAATCAAATATGAGACCCTGAGTGAAAAGTAATGTTTAAAAATCGGACTCTGTCAATTTCATCCCAGTTTAATAAAAAATACAAATAGGAAGAATCAAATAGGAAAATTTGAAATTAAAACGGATGAGAACCGCAGCTCGTAATATACGTGACTATACGTGGGAGTTAGGGTTATTAGTAGTATATCCAGCGAATTCACTGAGGTTTCAGGTAACAAAAAAAAAAAATTAAATTATAATATAATATAGAATCAAACATAAAAAGTATAGAGAGGGATAGTTTGGGTTTTACATGATATATTGATGTATTTTATATTTTTTTATTTATGGTTATACATATAAGGTAGAAATCATAAATTGATAATTTGTGAGCAACAATAGCACAGAATTACAATTTAAGAATAAGGGTAAAAATTAGTTTGAAAAATAAAAAGATACAGATATTTTTCTAATACTATAAGGAGAAAATATTTTAGTCTAGTATAATAGATATGTACATATTATTCGTGGTTGAAATTGGAAAAAGTAAAAATTCACAATCCGCCACATTCTCGGAAGTCTGCGGTACGGCCATATGAGCGTATTTACTTTCTACAAATAATTTTCTGATAAAAAAAAAATCCTCAATGTATGCCAGCAATGTATCGTTGTCGATTTCCTTCAAGACAGAATTAATACTACCTACACCCGGACACAAAAAAGAACTTTTACTAGTATACAACACGAACGGTGGTTGTTTTATACTTAAACCAGGACCACGCGTGTATACCTATATATACATACCTGCGTAAATCCCAGATTCTCTGGCCGAAACGCCATTCCTCGTAAACCCCCGGTTGGTGGGTTGAACACATACGTTACAATGACCAGTAGTATTAACCTGCAGCGACTTAACCTTCACCGAATAGACCCGCGCGTGTACCCGTATCGGGACGAAATAATACTCCCGAAAATATTTGTCCAACGGGGATTTAATCGTATACTGCAGGACCCGCGAAAACCGCCGGGTTTATATGATCCATGTGTATGTATACAAACAGAAACGGGTGTTTTGGATCTCGCATGAGCATAACAATATTATATATGCTGGTTATGTAGTGGTCATCTCCGAGGCAACGTGCTATGAATCGCGCTAACCACGGAGACGTATGATGAGAGAGAAGCTTTAAGTGTTTTAGTGATTCGGAATAAGAAAATTTAAAACCAAAATAAAGAGTCTGAACTTTATGCAATTTCTAAACAAAGTGAATAGTTTAAGCCTATAGCAACTTTAAATTATACAAACGGTCAACAACACCACAATATTATAGACAATGAACAGGATGACAAAGTAGTTTACGAATTAAACTTAGTAACTAATATTTGTAATAATATGTCAGTTTCTACTTTTAATACAGTTATTATTGGTAAGGATCAGACTACACGGGTTATTAATGACAAGATTCGTGTTTCTGTGACAAAACACAGAACTAATCAAAATATATAGAATGTCTGATAGTGATTTTATGTAATCTAAACAAAAATACCCAGAAAAATTTAGTTTTTTAAATAAAACATCATTTACATCATTTATAGTGTACGTACAAATTTTGAAATAGGGTCACAATCGTGGTTAATTATTTCTAAATCAACTGTTGCATTCATCAGCATTAGCATTAGTAGGCTTTGACGATAAGAAAAATACTCCACAAAAAGTAATTGGACATGAAAATTACATTTCATACAAACTTTCTACAGTTGTATAAATATATCTAAAGGCAAAATCAATTAAGAAATAAATTTAGAACCTTCGTATTTAGGATTTATATCTTCGTTTACCTATAGGTACAGATAGGTAATCAGGCTTAAAATTAATCATCCATCCGATTTCCAATGCTTGAATAACTTAAGTTTTCACAGTAATGTATGATACGTTAAATAGAAGACCACAATTTGCAGTTTAGTTAATGGAATGTATACAATTTTAATGTTCTATGCGTGACTTTTCTTGGTCATATGAGCAACATCTTGTCAGACTGCATCGAAAAATTTTATTTTTATTCTTTGGTCATTAGAGTTTTGACTTTTAAATACCAGAAATTAAGCTATTCAAGCTACATGTAGTACTATAGTGTAATTCGCATGACCAATCACTTTTATGCTTAGATGCTTAGTTAGCATACCAAAGTACTGAAACTCTTCGACTTTCTCGTAGACTAACGGTATAATATCAATCACTGTTTTTTTTTTTATTGTTTAAAAGTTCTATTTATTTTGTTTTGTCTTTATTAGTTTTAAAATAAAGCTCTAAAATCATAAAATCTTTGTATAAATATACGGTGTTTGTGGGACTAGAAAGTTTGCCAAAAAGCACATATTCTTGACATTAATGCCGTTCATAATTATATATAAAAAAATATCTTCGAAAAAAAAATTACCATTTCTCTAAAACATGCTGAAATTTAGTAAAATTTCAATCCACCCTTAAAACAACTGCGATTTTCGAGTATAATAAGCTCATCTGGCTCTTAGGAAATGGTTAAAAGTATTCAAAAGTAGTGGAGAAGAGATTAATACATCAGATATTACCGGAACTTAAAAAATCGTTTACCAAGGCTTAGGTTTCATAAACTTAATAAACTATAGATTTAAAATTCACCCCTTCCCACTTCTATCCGCCGTTTATACGGTTCAGGCCCGACTCGCGGATATCCGATTCGGTCTACAGTAGAAATGAAAATGTATCAATTCGCCGAAAAGTCGTAGTTTCCGAAGTATAAAATTAATTTTTATGATCAAAGCCAAACATTTGTACTTTAATTAAGGGCTAAATACCAACACCAAACTTCGAGCTTGATCTCATAGCACAAAAAAAATGTGATCGACTACAAAAAACGAAAACTAAATTTAGAAAATTAAAATAAAGGTTATCATTTTCAAAAGAAAAGAACTTATAGTATTTATAAACTTGAATGACATAATATAATAATTAATTTTTTCTAATAATGTTTCAAATTACAATTTTAGGCTACAAAATAGTACAATTTGTATAATAGAATAGGTACTTGGAAACAATAATGTTCCACTTTCATTTGAAAAACAGAAGATTGCAAGGTTAGTTATGTATAGATGAAAGTTGATTTGAACAATGTTCTTGATTTATACAAATGATTAAAATCAATAAAAAAATTATATACTTTTAATTATAAGTATACTTCATTTAGAACCAAATAATTTTATCGGGTGTCAGCAAAATCGATTTGTCGGTAAATCGATACGGTTGATACCAGTGAATTTTTTGATGCACATCATTTTTATTTTTTGTAGGAAGATAAAATTTTGTTTTTTTTTCAACTCAATATTATACTTTACAGTGTTATTTAATATACCTATATCTACCTGCAGTATAGTCTGTTGTTTAATATTAAAACAACGTGCGCGGTAAGCATTAATTTGTTTTTTTTTTTTTATGTCGATTTTTTAACGTTATTTCGTATCATATTATTTTTGTAAATGACGTTTTTTGGTATACGAATCCCATAACATAAATAATTAATAATGTATACAATAATTTTAATATACACACGGGTGTACCTACCTAAACTAGCGGTTTTATCATATATTGATCGAGCGACATATTATACTCTTAAAAACATAAATAATTTTGAGAATTTTTTCTTCATGTCATAAAGTCGCACAATTTATTATATAACAGACATATTTCCGACCCCTTTACTTTCCCTTTAACCTACCTACCTACCTGCCTACCATTTTATATTATAATATTGTGGTAAAATAATAATATGTCAACTTTTGTTTTTTAAAACGGTAATCCCAAACACTGCTACATGTGAAATATCCTATCGAAAATACCCATGTGAATAATTAATTTTGAACGAACAATATTATTTGAAGTTAGTATAAGATAGAAATTATCGTGTTAGAGGGGAGAGATCAATAATCTACGTGAAAATGGTTATCACGAATTATTACCTACATCATACTGCACCTATACATTATGTGCGTATAATATTGGTGGTTTCTTTTTAATAATGATAAAAAAATAAAAAACAGAACAATTTAAAAGTTGAGAAGTGAAATAATATTCTTTTCCATTTTAGGTTTCGAATTCGAATTATTATGAAAACTCAACCCACTCCAGACCAGTTATAGCACGCAAGTTTCCATCACAAAACCGCCGACGGAATAAATAACTTTTTAAAATTACTTTCAAATACGCAGCGAAAAGAAATAAGATTAAAGGTATTTCCATCGAAATACGAATTTTACTTACCTATATTTGAAATTCGTCTTGTTTCTGCCGCTAGGTACTACTTCGCTTTGCAGTTGATTTGTATATAAATATATAATATATGAGAATACAATTTAAGATTATTATTAGATTATTATTAGGGCTTAGATGTAGTTGTAGTATAAAAATGATAAAACTTATTTCAGTACTGCATTAAAAAAAAAAAAACTCAAATGTTGCACTAAAAAATAACAATGTTTCCTAATAATTGTTAAAAAAATTAAATAATTAAACAAAACTATCACTCGAAATGCACGAGTTGGTTGAAATATAGATTGCAACATTATGATTAGGTACATATTACTCACTTATCAATAGAAAAAATAGGAAATTGTATCCCCATTTCCACCTCTGTCACAGTTTACCAAATTAACTAATAATAATCCATAATAAACAAAAATAATTCAATTTTCATCATATCAAAAACTCAAAAAGCGACTCTGGTCTCAAAAACAACCAATTAAACTACTCAGATGTTTTTTCATATAATATTATAATATAGTCCTTATAAAGAACTCCACCGACTTTTACGTTTTATTATATTGAAATTTCCATTTAAATATATAAGTATATAGTAAATAATTGAATAAGCAACACTATTAGAAAAAATGAAAAAAATGATACATTAAACGTGAAATATCAACAAAATTGCAAACAATTGCAAAAAAAAAATCAACAATCGCAAAAAGTTGCACTGAAATTGCATCGATGTTTACCTAAACTCTTGAATGAAACAAATTTAAAACTGACTTATTTGCAATACATTCAAGAAATAAAATAAAAGTTTCAAATTCAATATCATCCGAACTCTTTTTATTACCGACAAATATAACGAACAGTACAATGCACCGAAAATGATATCCTGCAGTAGTGCAGTATGTATTTTATGGAGCACCGGAATAAATATATAACACGTTTATTGTAATCTAAATTAGTAGTATTGGTACACGTTAAACAGAACGAGAGTTTAAAATAAAATTTAGACGGATTTTCCTATATCGGATGTAACTGATCCCAAAGAGTTTCGATAAAGACGAAGGAGAAAATGAAGAGGTACACATTAAAGCGTCTAAATAAACTCAACTTATACTGTCGGAAGTCGAAAACAATTTTATGTAATATAGCTTCGGTAGACAATACTGTTTCGTTTAGTCTCCCCTAATATATTGTACATATCTTCCCCATTTTCTTTGTCCCCCGTCGACGCGCAGGTACCGTGAAAATCAAAACCAACCCTCCTCCGTTAATAACTTATAATATTAAAATCCACTCTAAAAATGTGGTGTCGTAAAAATCCATCAAAGTGGCCTCTTTTTCTCAATTGCTGTCGTAAAACGTGCACTTACCCATCAGGTTCGGATCGAAGTCCACATCGTGTATTACAATTTTTATGTCTTCACCGGCTACCGATGGCTGTCTGCGCATCGTATCGTTCTGTTCAGTTTCTTGAATGGCGGTCGTCGTTTGTTGCGTTTGTTGTTGAATGTCTGCGCCGCTCCGATTGGAAAACGAATTCCGACCGCTTCTAGATTCGGCGGAAGACCGCAAGTTACTGATGTCCGGTCTGTAAATTCAAAAATAAGAAGAGGAAAAATATTTAATGCCCTTTTTAAAAAGACGACACTGCCCCGATATAAATACCTGGGTCGTTTGTACGGGGGCAGTTTTGAAAAAATGTTTTTTTTTTTTTGAAAATTGATCGGTTCGAATATTAATTGAATTCAAATAGGTACAATAAGAGTGTGGAAATCATTAAATTCGTACAAAACGATGGAACGCAAAAAAAATATTCACTTCAAATCATCACGAATGAAACATAATAACATAATAGTATACCTATTCAATATTGTAAAGTGGCATTATTTTTAACATTTAATAAAAATGCAATTTTTTTTTTTTTATAAATTAAATATTAACTAAATAGGTATAGTATCATTCCCCTAAATTCCCCTTGTGTTCTCTAATTTTAATCGGGCTGATTTTAACGACCAAATCATATATAGGTACTCATTTCGAAATAAAACAATAGTTCGACGTACGGTTTATTTTATGTTCAAAAACGTTCGGGCTAGCATTCTCTTTAACATAACAATATTATACGTATAAAAAAAAAAAATTGATGACGTGTATACTTACAGTTGTGAACCACGTCTCCGAGGCCTCCAATCATCATCGTTATTCATGCCGAGACTTTGCGACTGATCTACAAAAAAAATATATATATCCGTTCGTTAGGTACATATTATAATGTAACGCAAAATGAATAAGTATCGAAAATTCGAGTTTCTCATCAATATATTGAATATAATTCACCACATGAATTTATGACGTATATATATTTTAAAAAAATACAACATGTTAATTTTTTTTTTTTATTTCGTGCTAGGCCTCTAGTTAATATTTTAATAGAAATATATTCTACTGCAGAGTGATCATAGCTATGGTATATTATATATTTCAATGCTATGTATATTCGACCAAAACGAGTAGTACCTAGTTGTTGGAAAAATAATAATGGAATATTGTAATCATCATAGACAAACATCGCAATAACAACGAGTGTGAAAAAAATATCCGCCACGTCTAAAAACCCAATATGGTACCATAAAAGTCAGTTTCTTATGAGCGAAAAACCTAAAAGCCTTTAATCGTCGAAAAACCACGTCGAATATAAATAATGTAGGAGATGGAAAGGCATACTCTGGCTGAGAAACATTTCGAAGGGGAAATGTTATCGGCCGAAAAGATGCAAAAATACCATTATACGAAATCAGAAATGATACAATTACGGTATTATATTATAAATGATAATATTTCGAGAGGTTGGTAACAGAGAAATATTGCGCCCAGGCCTTTTCATCAATTTTCCGACAACTAACCCCCATATCTCTTTTAAATAATTGTACGTATAAATCCGTTCCCATTTATTTATTACCTACATTATTATCGACCATAAATGATACTATTATAACATAGTATTCAAATATTATGTTTACGGACTTGATAATTTATTATTATTATAATATTATCAAGTCAGATTGTCGGAAAATATTACCCCTTAATATTAAAACGTCGATGATATCATCTTGTGTATAACGTCGGCGAATCCGAATATTTCCCATGAATAATAAACTCGTGTATAACATATATACGCGCGTTTACACAAATCGATCGTTTGCTTAAAACACTTTACGAAAATTCATTTTACATGTTTTTGAAATAAAAATTAAAAATTTATCAACAATATTACAACTGTATTTCATATTTTATTTAGACAATCGCTGTTTATGTATCACACATAATTTTATATATACATATTATATAATAATATATTGTGCACATTATATTTTACACTATATATTTATTTATTCACAATCGTGATATCAAATCTGAATTTTTTATTATTTTTACTTGTACTAATATAAATTTAATCTTGTGTTAAAATCACAAGCTTTACAGTAGTTTATTTTATTTATTTACTTCTGTTGTACCTGTGTTCCGGTTTACGCAATTTATTCGACTTACCTTAACTGCGTTTTGCAAGTAAAATCTTTTCAATTATCACGCGAAATTGCATTGTTTGTTCTTTATCACACTCTGTCGATTACGACGGATCAGTTGTTGCCACCACCGTGTTATCCTCGTAGGTATAATCGTATCTGCTTATCAACGTCTCTTCGTCACTTCTATCACCAACGCCTCCTATCCACCCGCTTCGCTGTGCTTCGATTGTATCTATCAATTTACGAGGAGGAACTAACTAACCACTATTCAACGCCCACAAATCCAACAGCTATTACTACTTGTTTCTTCCATTCGGACTCTACCCCCACTCGTACGATTTCAATTATAGAAGATAAATTAGACTCTCTTCGTCTCAAATAACGAAATTAAATTATCTGAAATTTCCACAATAAATGATAAATGTTCCCGCTTTGATAAAACAATTGATGATTTGGTAAAACGGGTCACTGCATTGATTAAAGATGTGGAGAATTTAAAAATTATAACGAACAATTAAAACATAAGATTATTATTATTATTTTTATTATTATATTATTATTAAATTAAAAAAGTACAATCCTTTGGCGGGAATTAATCTTCTTTCGAGAAAAATATGTTATCTGAATTTATAAATAGAAATATTATCTTTTTTAATCTACCTGAAAAAAAAATAGAAACCAATATAGAGGATAATGATATAACAGACGAAATTATAAACGCAATATCAACATTTTTTCTTAAACATGGTTCTTAAGTGCCGGTAATTCTTCTGAAATAAATTTACATCAATATATTATCTACAGAGCCGACAGAAACACTAACACTTATGTTTCTTGAAGAGGAGAATGCGATCAAATAGCCGTGAATATAAAACTATTTTTACAGGTTACTTTGTATGTCAATTAATAATAGTTTAAAACAACAGTTTTTGTAGTAGTTAATTTAGATATTGAATGTATAATATTATTGGTGTTGTTTACACGTTTATAGCTAATCGCTTATTAGATCACTTGTCTACTATCGAAAATATACTTCCTAAAAACACTAATTCCAATATTATTTTACTGGGTTATTATAATTTTTTTTTTTTTATATACAATTTAATTTGAATAATATTCGTCTGAAAATCTATAAAAACAAAATCGAATGCACGAAAACGCTAAAAAATATGCTAAACAAATATTTTAAAATTCAGAATAATATATGCAAAATAAAATGTCTATTGGCGTTATTTATTTTAAATACATATATCATAATACAATTTACATATTTTCTCAACGGAAATTAAAATATCGTATTCCAGTGCATTTACATATAAATATATTTTTCATAACGGTAACATATCTTATACATATGTCATCAAAAAATACAGAATGATTTAGTGATTTTCTTGGAGTAGTTAAAACAATTTTGATTTTTCAGATTTCAATTACGTGGAAATTAGTCAGATAAAATAATTTTTGGGTACTTGAAACTAAAAATAATACTTATATAATATAACGATTAACGATTGATAAAACGGAAATAAAATACATTAAAATTCGCAGATAAATTCGCTAGTTTATAATATGATATGATCGCCCTATAAAGAATTATCGTATGATATTATACCAACATTTCGTTTTTGCAATCAAAAGATGAAAACTTTTTTTATTTTATTTGTTTCGTGCTTTCCTGAACGTACGATATGATTATTTGGTTATATACTTGCTAGAATTACGGTTTATAATCTCATTAGGGTTTAAACAAGATAAATTACACGAACGCCGTAAAGACTACCTGTATTATAAACGCGTACAAAACCGCATGTATTAAAAGAAAGAACGCTTTGTGTTTCGTTTATTGTAATAATTATAATTATATGCACCTACGCAGAAAAAGCAAATGAATTTTCACTATATTAAACGTAAATTCAATCGTTGAAGCTCTTGAATTGCGTATTAACTTGGTATAATTATAGAAATGTTAAAAAAAAAAATTAAAATTTCGGGAGTTTTTCCTTTGGCATACTGAAAATGCGGGAATCTTTAAAATGTCCAATATCGATCGCAATATCTACCAATTATTTACGGGACGTGCAGTGTTTTTTATCGTTAAGGTTCCCACACAATGCAGCGATACACGGTCTGGTACCGATAAGGTCACGGTATCGGTAAAATTGGTCCAATGATTGTATATGGCATCGAACACACCAATACGATATTATTGGTGGAAGGTACACGTTTTCATAAAATAATATTTTGTTTAGTTTGTGAGTTGTGTGTAAGAAAGTCATTGTTTGATTTTCTGTATAGATTTTGCCTAATAGTTATGAAAAACCGGAAATAAACCTAGGAAACACGGTAAAGTATACGGCTGCGGCATTTGCTTTTTTTGTTGCTTTTTTCGGTTAAAAACTATTATAGACCTGTAGTTTTCAAAAATGATAAATATTGGCTTTTTGTAGACCAGGTCAAATTTTCTAAACATTCTAACTACTTTTAGGTATTTGATTATTTCGTGATTTTATGTTTATTTTAGGTATTTGATTATTATTTTATTTTATGTTTATTTTTATTTAGTTGGTGTCTGTTATTAAAATTATTTGACTTAAGACAACTAACCAGACTTAATATAGCCCAAACTTCTCATTTTCAACAAGGGTTACACCTATCCCCAGTAGCAGTTTTCGTTTTTTATAATATCGTTTCACAGGAGTGTGTGTTTTTTGTCCGACAAACGTTCAGGTACCAGAGGCGTATTATGATTTTGGCGTCCTAGGTACTAAAATTTTGACGCACTATTTCTATTTCCATGTAACGACATGGGTATGATTACAAGACGCTAGGTGACGTAGTTTCTCACAGTACCCGCCCTTCCTCAATAATTTATTAAATATTAACGAACACCTACATTTCATATATTTTCCCGTTTTTCCTTTTTGTTGATATAAATCCCGGGAAAAACAAAATATGACCTATCTAAAGTACCTTCCCAGTCAAATTTCCTTTCAGAAAAAGTGTTATCATTGTAAAACTGAGGAAAATTTCCGGTAGAAAATTTCTCTACAGAAAAAAAAAATCGTAATATTTTACTAATATATTCCGTACATTTACCCGTCTTTTTTCCGTTTTTTCGGTTTTTCATATTTGATGAAAAAACTCTCGAGAAAAAAGAAAAATGATCTCCTTAAAGTACATCTCTATGCCGATTTTCTTTCAGAAAACACTTATACACTACACTTATAAATCTGAGCAAGATTTCCAGAAGAAAAGTTGCGTACAGACAAGTAAAAATAAATATCTTTGTAAAACCATAAGCTTCTTCGCTCCACTCAGAATCTAAAAATGAATGAAATACAAATCTTAAATTCTTTTTTTATTAACGGCGAATGTACTCATTAGTTCATCATCAACAGAGTAACGAGTTTGTGATTTACAAACTGTAATGTTGCATTTACGGATTAACATACAAACTTGACACATACAAATATTAAATAATTTTAGACAGATAATATTCGTAAAAATATAGAATAAATATTATAAAATTGAGGTTATCACTAATCGCATTTCAATATTATTGTTAGTAGCGTGATCTAACCGTGGTTAGTAGTGTTGTGAAAATAAAATATGTTATAAATATATTATTATTGTTCCTAGTTATAAATATTTCATTATGGCAGCCGATAGGTACCAATAAAGTACGTGGTTATGATTAAGAATGGGTAGAAAAATAAATTATTCTAATAACAATGAATTTATGATTAAATTATCACTATTTTTTTTTTATAATATAATATCTCAGTATAATAATATAAATCTAATAAAGTAAAATATTAAAAATGAATTATTTTATTTTAGTATCATTTCACTTTAAAAACATCTGTAGCGACGGCGCCCCTTTTAGGGACTCAGAATTTGGCGCCAGGAGCGATTGACCCCCGTCCCCCTCCCTAAATAAACCTCTGTCCGGTACGGTATTTTACCATCCTATACCCCATATCAAGTACCGGAAAAATGTGCTACGGCGGTATAATATACCGAACAAATAAAATATTTTTTATCATATCGATATCGTACCACGTATCACTGCAGTATGTGGAAACTTTAAAGGTTAAGTTAAAAGGCTAAAACGTTTAATGATGGACGCCGCTGCCAATAAATCGCAATTGGAATTATTACGCATACTTAAAATACTGTTGATCATCGTAGTGTGGGATGAAAGCT
Source organism: Cinara cedri (assembly GCA_902439185.1). Lineage (NCBI taxonomy): Eukaryota > Metazoa > Arthropoda > Insecta > Hemiptera > Aphididae > Cinara > Cinara cedri. Next base: position 821,972 of record CABPRJ010000974.1, on the reverse strand, counting down.
ATTGGTTTAACAATGACCGTTTCTTCTTTCTTTTTTTCGCAAGGTACCTGCGTTTTTTTTTTTTTTTTTGCTTTCTGGGACTAAAAATATATACTGTTGGAGGTATACGCGAACCTACGGAAAAAAAAAAGAAGAAAAAGACGATTGCATTTTAAAACAGGACTAAGGCAGGTACCTACGGACAAAATAATATATTTGTATCATTAAAAATAAACCGATAGATACCGAATCCAGAGGTTTTAAGTCGATTTTTTACACGAGGTATATATAGTCGTTTAAATAATCTCGTCACTTAACAAAAAAACGTTAAAATGGGAGTGAAGGTAGGGAGGTTGAAGAGGAAACTGACGTACATTTCACTTTCGTTATAATTGAACGGAAATTTGTAAAAGCTATAAACACTAAATAAATACTGGCGTTTTGGATTAAATCACGGAACACTTCATGTGACGATTACATTATACAGGGTGTCCTATAGTAGTATCCGAATGCTAATAACTCTGTCAATATTAATTTTTTTTCAATTGGATTTTGTGTCGAGCCAATGTGAATATCGTGAAACAAAAAAATGGCTAAAATAAAAATCGCAAAACATTTTATCAGCGAAATAGGTGATGCGACGCACAAAACAGATTGATGAACGATACACTTCAGTCGGTGCTGGGGTCGAGGTAATTATTAGTTTTAGCAACCAAAACATGATACATAGTCTGTTGTAAACCATTAATGGGAGAGGGGGGGTTATTTGGCGTGTAATATCCAGAGAACTAACCAGGTACGAAAATTATCCGCGAAACGTATAGAATGGAAATCGATATGCCCGTTTAAATTGTCGTGCGCTAATAATAACTCGTGTTCGGACTATTATAATTTATTATGGTTCAACGACAATTAACAACATGTTATAGTTGTCTAAATGAGTAATAAACGCGTATTTAACAACGCATATATAGGCAAACAATAATAATAATAATTTCTATAATATTTATAGTATACTCGTAAGTGTAATAAACTAATACAATTTACGTCATCGTAATCGCAAATATTTTAAATGACTATTGCTCTGCGTAAATCTCGACGATAAGAAATCGGCAACTATAAAAATAATGTGCTTATAAAAAAAAAAACCAAAACAAAAGATTTTATATTGATATTACTGCCTTTGATTTACATAGATTGTTTATATAATTGAAGACAGGGCGGCAAAAGAAAGTTCCAAGTAATAGAGTTTAGTATGAATTATCGATTTTCAACCTTAAAATTACTATATTTCGTACCTAATCACCAATTGTAGGCTATACTGACGACGGGGGTGAAACGAAATAAAAGTCGTTCATTCGAAAGATGCAGTTAAATGTCTATTCTTACCTCGTGACGAGGGGGAAAAAATATACTTAAAACATCATTAAATTATACAATAAATTTACTTGTCAGTCTAGGAGAATGTTTAGGTACCGTAGTAAAAATTAAGGCCTCGGGAAAAGAAAATCAAAAAACCGCTCTCACCTCTATGAAATGCCTTATTAATAATATTTAATTTCGAAAATTTTAAACAGAGAAAAGGATGACAATATTTAAATACCCCGAAAAAAGTGTACGTTTTATTGTTATTGTTATTGAATTGAAAAATTCCGGACTAAATTGTATTATTATTATTTGTACGCAAAACAAGAAAACCCCAAACGTAAATTTTCTGAGCGGATTTTCTATACGGTTAAAACCAATAAAGTATTTTTAATAGCGGAAACAACATTTCGAAATGCTTTGAGTTCACGCCCCAAAAAGTTGTCGAAGAACCAATCGGGTTCTTGTATACGTTTGTTTTTATCAAAGTACTGACAATAAATTGTATTTCGTTATTTTGTTTTCTTTCCTTCCTTTCGTTATTTCTCGCGTATGCAACACAACAGAAGGAATAAACAATAGGTATATTGAAAAAATCAAAAATAATACATATGAAAATATTGTTGAGATTTTTGTTGTTTTTTTTTTTTTGGGGGGGTGGAAGAAGGCAGGACGAACAAAATTAAAATCCGTCGCTCTGCAGACACCGCGAATCGAATATTATTATACCGCGAAAAATCTACTAACGTTTTTCGTGTAGTTATCCAAAAAGAATGTTCGAGGGAAATGTAAATAAACGCACATAACATTATTATAAAATCGTATTTCATTCGGATATAAAACATTATAATATATAGGCTATAACCGAGTGTTTCGGAACATGATATAATATTATTTATATTATCATTACACAACAACGTTTTGTTTACAAAATACATTTCCATAAATTATGATAATACCCACGAAAACTAAAAGTATATAATATTATATGCGCGTAATTTTAATATTATAATGTACGCGTAGATATATTTTGTATTATATTATTATGCCTGTTCAAATATGTTGACGTGAAATAATTTAAAATTCAAGATTCTTACACCTATACTACATCGTTCGCTACCCAACGATACCTCGTCGAAATTTTTACTTCATTTTTTTTTTTTTTTTTTTTTCGGTATATTTTTGGTATACTTTTAAGTCTGCCACAATTATTCGCTTCTCCTATAAAATGTGTTAAAAACGACTCACGAGGTTCCACTGTGTAACCAACGATAAAACATATTATTATACTGCCCCACTAAAGAAAATAAGTTTTTCCATCTAGAAACCGTTTAATATTTCTCACTTTTTGTTGAATTTATTATTATTTTTTTAATAATAATACGCATCCAAAATATATTATAATTTTTGCATGCTATATAGGTACTTAGCAATCATTTTTATACATTTTTTTTTTTTTTATATACTATTATTAACATATTTCAAAATAATCGGTTTTTATTAAGTCGTTTCTAGTTTGTACTGACCCACAAGAAATAATTACGCAGAATTCGTCAATAATGCGGGAAATCGTGTAGGTAAAAAGGTATATTGTGTGGATCGTGTGTTATCCATCATACGGAATAACCATACTTTTGGGAATTCTGCCGCAGCGCGCCATCAAATAATATAAAATCGGCTATGTAATTTAACTATCGAGAAAACCCAAATTGTCGATAGTTTTTTATTAATTTTTGTTCAGTAAAGTTATTATTTTTACGATAATCCGTCCATAAAAATGGCGAAAACCACGCGATAAAAATTAATTATCAACACGATTTACAATATACTATAAATATTCGAAAAAAACGACTAAAAATGTTTTTTTTTTTTTTTTTTTTTTCGTGAAAAAATATATTATATCTCATTTCTACAATGTTTAAGATTTCGTCGTACCTATACAATGTATTTTATACAGTTTCTGTTTGGATAACGCGTACTGCATTCAAATGCGAGTGTTCCGGTTTCGTCTGCAGACATTTGGATTCACTCACCCGCGGTCCTATTATTTACATTCATTTTGAGCTGACAAACTAAACGAGATAACTGTACTATAATTCACTAGTTTATGAAAATCTGTTTATTATTTTTCATTTCTATATATATAACTATTAGAAAATATCATCATTTTTGACACAGCCTTCTAAAATGTACTACACAATACGATTTGACTTGATTCACGCACACGACTTTAAAAGTGAAAATATTCAACTAAGTACATTGTTTTACTGGGGGATTATAAGAAGTTAATCATACAATAACACATATCTGTATAGTTATTCTTAGACAATATTACACGTACAACATAGTTTAAAAATTGTTTGAAAAATGGAAGAATTTTTTTTTTGTTTGGTGTTAAAAATACGTAGAGACGTTTCCATCTAAAAAAATGTAAGTTTTATCGCTGAGCCAGGGGTAAAAATCTTAAAAATTATCTCATCTTCTTCGATTCCACCGTTATCACTTTTCCAGAAAAACTTCCCCCCCTCCCTACAGATATATTGTAATTGTAGACGTCGTTTTTCTCCGAAAAAGTCAGATCAAATATCAACTTTGAACACCTTTCTTAATCCAAGATAATCCGATATCCTCGATATCGGTAAATACACGATATCAGCTGATGTCCATACGGTCATACTCACACACCGATAATAATATATAGTAACCGCTCGATTTACGGATCAACCGACAATGAAAACAGCCGGTTAATCCCGTACAATATTAACGACGATGATTTATGTGTCTTGTATAGGGATGGGCGCTTTTCCGGGAATGAAAACTCATGGAATTTTCGGGAAAGTTCCCGGGAATGTTCCTCAAATGGGGAAAGTATATTTTATGAAAATTATTTAACATTCTGACAACACATAATGCCACGACTATGTGTCCATTTTGTGTACTTGTGGAGTTGCGATTTGTATCGTTGTGTCAGTTGTGCACATTTAAATAAACACAAATTAATTAGGTACCTAGAAGGATAAAAAATAGGTAGGTAAAAAAGTAAAAATTGATAATTGCCTAATAATGTTACGGATAAGATGTTTTATATGGTCTTTTTAAAATAATACAATTTGATATGTCACATAATGATTGCATTTTGGGGAGAGACGGGAAAGTGAAAAAAGTGTTTTCGAAGAACTTTCCCAGGAAAATATCACTAGTCTTATCAGACTGTATATATTATGCACACGTACTATACATGTGTGTGCGTTTATTCTCTGCCACTCTTCAACTAGATACCTATATTATGATAATTATTATTATTATAACGTCACCAGAACATTATTATAATCTTGAAATCTTTTTGACGTCAGATTTAAAACCTTATTATAATAATAATATTATTATTATTATTATATTTTCGTATACCCCGAATACGACGACATTGTTTTACACGACATATTACAATATATATATATATACATATTCAACTAAACGCGAATATTATATTTATTATCATATTACATCCTATATAATAAAACACGTTTCGCATTGGAAATCCTCTGCTAGACGATCTACGGCATTATAATAATAATAATTAGCGACGACGACTACGAGGACGACGATGGTGAAAAGGGTCTGGCATGTTTCGGACAGTAGAAAAGTTATATACGGCGGGGTTTATTATCCGGTTAAATTTGCATAACTTCAATAATCACGCCGAATAACCACTTATTATTGTATTATAATATTATAGTTTGCTTTTACTTGCAGTCAACAACAACAACAACAACAACAACAACAACCGTTTGAAATACAATAATAAGAACACCGGAACTATATTATATTTTGTTTAAATATATATATATATAAATGATATTATAAAGTTCCGGTCGCATTACCTTTTTGCTGCAGTGAAACTCCGCCGCCATCTTCGTCTTGTTGTGGCCGGAAACTCGACCTCCGACTAGCCGGCGACGAACCCTGATTTTGGTATACGTCGTATGCCGACGCCCGTCTCGGCAATTGAGCTGTGTGGGGACAGATAAATAATAATACGATCAGCTTGATATATTAGTATATAGACTTCGACATATTTGTTGATCACTATGTAAGTATACATATTATAATATATTGAGGGTGCAACAGGGGAGGTTTTTCTCCGAGTTGGAGATTTCTACATAGAATCACTTGTGTATGGTCGTTACACACGATAGGTTATAAATCGGCCAATGAAATGGTGCTAGTGTCCAATTTTGAAAAAAAAGAGGTGATACTAGGATCGGGTGCAACCACTATTATAGTTGAGAAGTTAGGCAGATAGGATACATAAAGTTATTTAATTTAAATCTGTACTCAAATAAACCATTGCTAACGAAAAACGATTCGAAGCTAAATTTAGTAAGACATACTTTAAAATACTATAATTTTTCAGATTTTCGACAAAATTAGATCTTAAAACGATTATGTAAAAAAGTCTAATGCATTAAATTCACATTTGTTTTTAGACCACTAATTAAAACTTATAATGTACCTTGTGTTAAATTTTCAAGCATTTTACTTAAGCCATATTATTTTAATAACAGATACCTACCAAATAAAAATAATCATAAAAACACGAAATCATCAAATACCTACAAATAGTCTAAAAATATTTAGAATGTTTTGAAAATTTGATCACGTTTATATAAGGTCAATATAAAACGTATTTTCTTGAAAACTACAGATCTCTACAATAGTTTTCAATTGAAAAACAACAAAAAACACAAATACCGTATACTTTGCAATGTTATTTCGGTTTTTCGTAATTATTAGGAATACGTTACAGAAAATCATAAAATGACCTCTTCAAGACACCAACTAGGGAAAATTACCTTTCCGAAAAATGTCTACACTCTGTACATCGGAGCTAGATTTCTGGTGGAAAATTTGTTCATCACAGACAAAAAAAAAAAGACATAGTAAAACCAATAAATCTTTTATCCCACTTCAAATCAAAAAATAATCAGGAAACTACACAATAACGCCTACCATATCATTTTAATTCACACGTTCTTACAATATTTAAGGTTTGCGGTTGTGGCTCCCCCAGAATGTTTTATTTGAGGGAGGAACTACACTAAAAATACTTGACTAAAATACATTATTATGCAAGTAAGTAAGCATCTGTACTTAGTTGTAAAAGTATAGTGAAAATTAGCAATGTTTATTATTTAATTAGTAATAGTGTATATTATTTGTTTTATGTAACACGGACAATGAAGAGCTAAACCCAATATCATAGAGGATTAGAGGCTACGCTACCAATAACAGTATGGTGAAATAGTTATTTACCAATATTGCCGAAGCATTGACGCACGTAGGTATAATATCTAATACGATAATATTTTGATAATAAAAAATACAAATTTTATGAAATGTATACTATTATGATTACATATTTATCCATATAAAACACAATAATAATAATAAAAAAAAAATAAACCGTAAAATCCAATTACGAACTAACACAATAACAATGACAGGTAAACCGGGTAAGTAATAATGATAATAACAATACGTGAATAACACATGCGTTTTCTACTTTCAAAGGCCAACATGACAATTAATACATTTAATTGAATTATTGTTTACTACTTTCACTTTTAATTATTTTAATACCATTACTCTCATATTGAAAATTTGCCTTGCTTCGTTTACTGTGGCCGTAAAGCACCGAATGATTATAAAAGCTTGGAAAGTCCGTGACGCTTTTTTTTTATTGCATGTCACTTTTCTGGTATTTTGTATTACGTCTATCCTATCAATATATCGATGCATAATAAGATCTTGATGAGGGATATCTATTAAGAGATTGGAGATGCAACATATAGATAATAAAAACATGGATGAAACATCGTCAACTGAAGTCACTATATTTGACTATCCTGAACTTATATGACGACTGTGTACTTACATGTTTGAATATGATTACTACAGTGCCAAACAAGTGAGGCCATATGCACATATATGGAAAATTTAGGCAACTACAGTCTTCACCGATAAGCGGTTTTGTGCCAACCATGTTTATATTACCTATGCATCGAAATAGATCAACAATAGCCAATAGTCTCGATATCGTACCTATCTCGATGCACATATGCTTACGTGATATGAAATATCAGAAAAGAGATATGTGATGAAAGATAAGTGAAAAAAAACGTTACAGATAGATCTGGGCTTGTATATGTATATTACAGTTTTCATTCGTATAGAAAACGGTTAAAGTAATAAAAAAAAAAAGAGTTGATACTGAAGACGAGTGCAACCACTGTTGTAGATGGGTAGCGAGAAAGGTGGGGATATACATAGTTTTTAATTTATACATTTAACCAATGATAAAACATTAATAACTCTTTTTCGGTTATGTTCAATTATTACAAAAACTATAAAAAAACGACTTTCTTGTTCACTAACTAGATTACAGATTACAGATTTGTAGAATTAGTTAACACACTATTTTATTATTTTTAAATTGATAAATTAAATTGTGTTTTAAACATATTCATTTAAATACACCTATATATGCAACTCACGCAAAAACTGAGTGGTTGAAGTTCACGATAAATACAATTTTGTTTATAAAACGTTTAATACAAGTGTAAACATTGATTCAGTGAGACAGGCTATTGTAACTCATCCCAACCATCGAAAATATGACAAAATCATTTATATTTACCAAATTTGTTTTAGATTCTAAGTGCAGCAAAAAAAATATTGGGTAATAAAACGCATTAATAATCCCTGAAAATGCAGAAAATCAAACGTCGTACTTACACAATACGCATACAAAATTGTATATAGCTTGTGTAAAATAATTTAAAAACAAAGATATCAACTATATATAAAACGTATATAATATATACACTATAAGTGGACGCAAATGGAGTATAAATAAAATAAAAATGAAAAATTACCCTTAATAGGTAAACGATTTAAAACGTCAAAAAATACAAAATAAAAGTTTCATAATTTAATTAGTTATCGCACAATTCAGACATCAGACTAAAAAAGCTACGTTTTGAAATTGGCTAAAAAATGAAATTTCTTAAAAATTCACTTTCCTGATGACTACTATATTATATAATACAAATAAAAACTTATTAAAAAATTAAAATAATAATATAATAATAATGATCATATCAAAATAAATAAAAAAAGTACCAACTATTCATACAAGTATATTCTAGATTCAGAGTGGAGCGAGGAATATATTGGATTTACAGTGATGTTTATTTATATTGGTTTTTGTCTGTAAACTTTTATACCAGAAATCTTGCTATGATATACAAGTGAAGCACTTTTTCTGAAAGGAAACCTGTTTGGAGAGGTACTTTAAGGAGGTCATTTTTGATTTTATCAGTTTTCCCAATAAATGGAAAAAACGTAGAAAAATCGGGAATAAGGTAAAATATTAAACAAATATTAATAAAGAAAATACATAATGCATTTTTAATTATTTTAACATAGTATGACATATATACTGTTGACAAAGCAACACTATCAACCGAACTCCGCTCAGAATCGATTTTTCGTTATAAATGGTAAACCGTTACCAACAGATACACATTAAATTACCTATAACAGTGACTATAACCATGCCAATTATCTTAGAACGGCTTTTTTTTTATTTTCATTTGATTAAATTATAAATGATTTGTTTTTAGTTAAGTCAAATCTCGCAGGTTAGGCCTCTGAATGGCATGGTCGAATCGAAGACACGCCGTTGCTTACAGATATAAATAAAACAACTTCATGTATCTTACCCTCCCAAATTCACATCTACAACAGTGGCATACCCATCAGTAGTATCAACCTTTTTTTAACAAATAGTTAGTAATAAATTGTGAACATATTTCAAATTCCTCATAGATAACTGATTATTATTATTCCAATATAATTCGTCCTCATAAACGGGACGAGTTGTAGAGTCTATCGTATTTCAATCACTCGATAATAAAACCTACTTTTTTCTCTCAGTATGCATATGTCAACCAGTACAGTGTCATATTTCGTATATTGTGCGTTCATATAAAATTTCATCAAGTAAAAAACATTAACAATTTTTATCATCAATCAAATTATCTGATCCAGGTAACTACCAGCTTTGAAAAAACCTTGTTTATTTATTCAGATCTATCTGTAGATATTATTGCAAAAAGGAACATATTTCGCACGGTAGGTGATCCACTATTATAGATGAGAAATCGGGATTGTAGGATATAGAGGAAAGTTTAATGTATATCAGTACGTAACGATTAATCTAGGCTAATCAAAAATAATTCTAAGCGGAGTTCGGTTATACATGTTTCAAAGACCGTAATATTCAAAATTTGAAAATAATACATTTCGTTTTCCTATGTTTCTTCTATTTATTATGAAAACAGCTGGGAAAATCAAATAATTTTTCAAAAAAAATACTACACTTGAAAATTAAAACAAAATTTCTGGTAGAAAAGTTATTTACAGATTAAAAAAAATAATAATACAATTATCATTTTAAAACCAATACATTCCTCGCTCCGCTCAGAATCTAAAAATATTTTCTAGATTAAATAAGATATTATCATTTTGAATTTTTATTTGTGTAATATTTATCAGACTATTGCACGGAAATTCAAAAAAAAAAAAAAAATGTTATTAAAAATATACTCGGCGTACGTTTAGAGTATGATTGGGCAACGAGCGATTTAGTTCACGTTGTGAGCAGCCAACCAACTAATTGGTTCTCCAAATATTTGGTCACCGCTTTACAATAGTGTAAGTGGCCGACTATGATGATCAGTAGAAGTTGTCTGCACGACTGGTCATACTCTTGCGCCGAGTACTTACAACTTTTTCTCTCTATCTCTCTCTCTCTCTCTCTATATATATATATATACATATATATATATATATATATATGTATGTATATACAAATAGTATATTTATCTGATATTTGTTCCTAAATATATTTCTTTTAACTGTGTGCGTCACAAACTGTCCTTTGATGAACCAAGGTCTTTATTTTGGGTTCTTTCGATAATAATGTAACAAAATAATTTTACACGTTGACATGTAAACCTACGAGTAAAAAAAAAAAACTTTTAGGTTAGGTAAAAAAAAAAAAAACTGCCGATAATGATAAAAGATAGACCTAATAATAAAAACCGACCGAATGTAATAAGAATAACTAATAAGTTTAATATTTTTATTTTTATTTTTGTCGTGTCGACATACACGCGATTCGAACGTTTCGAAACAGTACGCAAACATAATATTATTTTATTGTACTTAAATTGCCGTTGTCGGTTGATATAATACGATCAATACTATAATATAAGTTCGTATTATTGCTAAAGTGATTCCGTCTAATACTTACTAAAAAACACGACGTTTAATTCGAAATCAAACCATGTGCTGACTATCTATAAATCCAACGTCAGACTGCTATTTAAAGCTTAATTATTATTATATCAATGACGGTGACTGTCTTAAATTATTTGAGTACAAAAGTATTTGATAACGTATTTGTTATAATTTTATAATTTTCAAAACAATTATACATACTTTATATTTTATTTAATGGCAATATTAGTTTCAAAAAAAAAGCAAAATGTAGCATATTTCTGAAAAAAAAAAACCAAACCTTTGGAAATCTTTATTGTGCATTATTTTAATAAAGTAATTTATTTGACACTTGCCAACATTTTTAAATTTAATTTAATTCTACTATCATACGAATACTTTATCGTAATCAATGGTGACTACTGAATTTTAAAACCCATTTAACCCCAATTTATATCATATTCCAGAGAAGTAGGGCCTTCAGTCAATTTTAGGAATTTTTTTTTTATAATTTTGTTCCATTTAAATTTTAGATTCCAAGTGTAGCGATAAATGTATTGGTTTTACAAAGATATTTATTATTTTATACTGTGTACAAAAATTCTACCAGAAAGCTTATTTCCGAAGTATGCGATGTAGACCATTTTCTAAAAATAAATTTTCATAGGGTAGTATTTTAGAGAGAACATTTTTCGAATTTTTCAGGAGTTTTCCTCATAATTTGAAAAAAAAAATAGAGGAAAATGCGAAAATGAACGAAATATGTTAGTAAAATATTACAATTTTTTTTCTCTGGACAGCTTTTCTACCAGAAATTTTGTTTCTATTTACAATATCATTTTTTCTGAAAAAAAAATGTGATTGGAAAGGTACTTTAAGGATGTAATTAAGTGAACCGGGAAAAAAAGGCAAAATAGGTACACTATTAAACAAATATTATTAGAAAATATATATAATGCCTATTTAATTATTTAATATGGTATGTTATATATTGTTGAGAAAACATCACTATTACCTGAACTAAGCTCGGAATCGTTTTTTCGTAAGCAATGGTTTATCGTTGCTTACAGATATACATTAAACTCCCTTCTGTATCCTACCTTCCCAACTTCTCACCTACAACAGTGGCTGCACTCACGTGCGATGTATGTCCGACTTTTTTTCTCTTTGTTTTATGGTCTAAATAGCATTAGATAGTATATATTTTGAAAAAAGTGTCATAGATATTATGTTTAAGTGTTTTCAGATTATAATTTAGAAGTACTTCTATCGAAAACTGTATAAATTTGACTTGAACCCTTCGTCCCTGGAACCAAAGATATAGTTTTAGTTATTTTAATATGTATCACTTGTGTGGGATGATTATAGACAAATGGAATTTTAAAATATTTATAGATATGTTTTCTGTATACAATATACATATACAAATATTTTTACATAGGTAGTAATTTTATACAAGAAACCTTATGATAAATGATAATAGTTTATTAAATTTAAAAAACATAATCTAATCTTTTTTAAAAAATATTATGCAAAAACATATTTTGTTTTAGGTACGTAGAAAAATATGACATAATGCATTTTACTATAAATGTACACTAAACCTATAATTTAAGTTCTATTTGATTGTTTTGCACTTGTATGTGTCAATATATTATATGATTTTTGTACACGTGCCATTATTTTTATATACAGAACGTGAAGAACGTTTTTTTTTATTTATAAATAAAACGTACAATAACAATAATCTTTTATTCGATCACATAACTGCAGTAGTATAGTCAGTATAGTTAATAATAAATGGATAATGATACTACCTCTAATATAAAATATAAAATATTATCAAGAACCTGAAGAATTCAAAAAATAACGATAAAACAGAAGAGAATAAAAATGTCAGTTATGTCATTATGAAAAACGGACTTATACTGGGTGATTCATTTAAGTGAGTGCACATATTATATTAGAATAGTGGAGTATCATTTGTATGGTGATACGGCGCGCGACGGGTTATTAGTACACCACTAATTTCTTCCAATCCAAACTTAAAAGTGGAATATCTCGTCAATGGATAAACGGAAATCAAAAATGTCGACACTAAACTTGATTTTAACTAATATTTCGTCTATTTGTGGACTTTTTAATATATGTTGCCATTTGAAAATCAAAGGTAGATAGTGGTTTTACCCCCAAAAATAAGGGTGACGAAAAATAACGTGAATATAATATTGTAGAGTAGCTTGTTTCTTAAACGTTTAAGGAAACCAATTCCGAACAAAATTTAATATTTTCCGAGATACTGAATGTACCCACTTAAATGAACCACCTGGTATACATTACAGGTTTAGGTACAGACACGAGAATATGTTTTTAAAGAAAATTCCAAGAAAATTACCTTGTCCCTCAGTGGTCAAAGTCGAAGGAACACCTGCACCCTGTCCTCCTGTGGGCCCGACTCCAGGCTTAACATCATCATCATAACTATGCTGTTTTTGCACTCTGGACTTTCTTCTTACCCTCTGTACAGCACCGCGTGCTCCTCTCCTCCAACGACTTTCTGCATCGCCAGGATCGTCCGCGGTGTCATCTAATTTTTGGTTTGCAAATATTAAAATTAGACCACGTCTCAATCATCAGTATTAGGTATAAGTATATATGTACATACAATATACAATATATATTATATGCACGTAAAATTAATTATGAAAACGCTAACAGAATTATATTATGACCGCAATTCAACAATTAAAAGATTTCGTAATAAATTAGTTTTAAGTACTACAAACACATCGATATATTTTCGTATTTGCAGTTTCGATACAGTTTCACAACGATAATATTTATAAAAAAATCAGGAATCTACCGTTGGAAATTAAAAAAATGTCCAATCGTATTAGCGTTGTATTTATGGAAGGGGTTGAGAGGTGTGCAGCATTGCCATCTCCTCGCCCTTTCCAATGAAATTTTTGAAAAATAATGATTTTAATTAAAATTAGGGCAAGTTGTGAGGCTTTGAAACGGTGGAAAAAACTGTCGATCTCCTCCTAGAAAAAAACTCTGGAGACACACCTAAATCGAATAGGCTATAAAACGTAAACAACTACTCGTGAAAATATTCGTCTTTACTATATGATGTACTTGTTATTTTCTGAACGTGACCTGTCACAAAACCTGTGCGTGGAGAATAATGACATTTTGTAACGTGTTGTGCCGGATTCATCCTAAGTCTCTAGAGACATATTTTAATAGTCCATTGTAGAATAATCTAAATGATATATTATCATAACATTCATAACTGCCATATAGAACTTCAATTATAACTATATTTTAGGCGAAGAGAGTAGTACATTGATGTGTTTTTTTTATAAATTAATAAACAACTTTTATACCAAAGCTTTTAACCTAGTATTTTTGATCTACTTTATATTTATAATTTGTTTTTATTATGATTATTATGATTATTTTATTATGTAACGTAAAAAAAAAAAAATTAATAAAATAGTTCCTGTCATTGCCTAGTACTAGGCACGTCCATATCTCACCAATACGTTAATTTATGCCTGATAACACTGTGAATAGTTTTAAACTTTTCGGGTAAAACTTTTATTATGCGTAGGCCGAACAATACTCGTATAGCTGCAGAATATCAGCCATCCCGCGACTTGTTGAAAGTCCAACGCCGTGACTTCCACACAATCTAAATAATTTCACGTCTATAGTTGTGTGTGTTTGCGGTTTACTATACTAACCGGCCGCGCGATTATATTATATATACAAGTTAGTCGGACGGATTCGGAAACTTTGAAAATTAGGGTTGAAAATGTTGTGCATAAAACACTATTCTACCGGCGAACGTCGAGCGAAGCCCATCGTGTCCAAAATAGGTGACTTTAAAAACAAGTAATATACAAATCTAAACCATACAAATTTAAAATCGAGGTTTGTACTTTTTGGGTTTTTAGGGGTTTCGAAATTTGAACCATACAAGTCAAGAAAGTAAAATATGTTTTTAATAAACGTAAACTTTGTCTGCTCGCCTTTAGCAAACAGTATCGAACTTGTGTCGAACTAATTTAAGAACTTCATAAAAAAAAACCCTATAATAGTTATAGTTGTTTACAGTGCACTACAGTTTTACGTACTCCGTTCAAAGACACGACGGTATATAGGATGTCATACGTTTTTATTCTCGATCACTTGTTGAACCGCGTAATATAATTACTACGCATTTCGTTCGATTATTAATATCTGATAATCTATTCATCGAATATATCTTCAATATGGGTAACTATAATATGTCAAAAGCTTGTATACAAAAATCGCATTCATCCGGGTACTCGTGTGATCCATTGATCGATCGGGAAACAACAGCTAACATATTTAAGTGGCAGTACTGGCCAAAAAAACGACTTAGGATGGAAATTACACTATAGCCTATTCACAAAATTTAATTAAACGTGTTTTGCACTCTGGTTGATAAAGCTTTTTTTTCTTCCAGTCTGGTTTAACGCTGTCAAGAACATTATTACTATAATAAAAATCTAATAAAATAAAATACAGTTCATTCGCATTAATCGCGATACTTATATGTATTATTGCAGTATGGTATATTGATATTATTGAAGGGCTATACATTTGTAACAAACGCTGTTTTAAAAATAAAAATAAATTTAAAAGTACTAATAATCAGTGACACTAAAAACGAAATTGAGTTAGTATCGTGGCGAGTTCAATGGCTGTAATTTTTTTTTATTTTTTGTTTCATACAATTCTGTTTTCTGTATGAGTTTTATATTTGGGGCCAATTTATTACACATTATGCTATAATAAAAATAATTTAATGATTATAAATGTATATTCTTGTATATAATTACCTATTGTATTCAAGATATATTGTATGTTTTTTGAGGGATTTTTTTCCCGTATTCAACAATTTTAATCTCCTCGAATAATAGTATATATGTTGGACAAGGTAAATATAAAAACGGAATCTTTTTCTACTTTTCCAGGGCGAATTATTTGACCTACTTGAACAACGAAAGTATTCCATATAATATAATACTTTACTAAAAAATATTCTAGTTTAACTAAGCAAACTAATACGATGTGTGTACAATACACGATCGTTGAGCAATATGAGACTGACAAATTCGTAACAGTTATATAGATACATTTAATAAAACTTTTCAGAATCCTCAATATATCGAATATATTATATTATTATTATAATAAGGATACGCATATAGAAGTCTCATGCTAGTTTTGTATTATTATAGCTGTCCCCCAAAACTTTACCCGTGCTTAAAGTATTGCAAAAAAAAAAAATAATAAAAAAAAAACTACGTGGGCAGACCACGTTTTTGCATCCCCGTCGTCGTCTCTATGACAGTTAACCGTTTTTGGCCGGTAATTTA
The DNA here is from genome assembly GCA_902439185.1 of Cinara cedri. Lineage (NCBI taxonomy): Eukaryota > Metazoa > Arthropoda > Insecta > Hemiptera > Aphididae > Cinara > Cinara cedri. The sequence goes on along the minus strand of CABPRJ010000974.1, from coordinate 805,869 downwards.
TTCTTTAAAAAAGATACTTATCCCTGACCGTGAAAATAAAATTAACTAATAATATCTGTTTTTCCCCATCCGTGTTACAATGAGGAAACCACCGTAAATAAAAAAAAAAAATTTTTTTTATTATACGGTATCATCTACCTTTTTCGAGTTAAATTTCAGAAATCCGGCTTTAATGTGTACGCAGACCAATTCATTATGTATGCACATTTAAAACCTTTGCGTGCTATATATATCAGTAATTGTAATGAACGCATTCATTAAATTCAATTCATTTTTAAAGGATTGCATTGATTAATGAAATTATTGCTATTTTAAAATAATGGTGAATGTGAATTCATTCATTTTATCTCGCAAGGGAATTGATTTTTGTAAGGCGGTCCAAATTTTGATTAATGTGAATGTGGAATGAATTTTTTATGAAAATAAGAAATAATGAACGGGAATACATTAATTTAAAAACTAATTTTCCAAACACCGATACATAGATTCGGCTGTTGATCGCGGGCAGACAGACACTTACTTTTTACTTATTAATGGAAGACAAGGCCAATCATGCACTCAAACATATATTGTTGGGCCTAAGTAAAGGAAGAGGACTGAAAAAAAATCACTATACTAAATAGTATAACAGCGGAATTTTTATACACTAGGTTTAGCTTAAAAATCAGAATTTAATGTTAAAAAATATTTAATAAAATACTGTATATAAATAATGTGTACGTATAATAATATGTAAATATTATACATGAATGCTAAGATTTTCACAATTTTGAGACAGTTTGACGTTTAAAACATATGCGATCTAACGTTTAGATTTTGAGTGTAAAGAAGGAACTTTTAATTTCACTATAATGATGTGTTTTTTTTTTTGTTTGTAAAAAACTTTTCAATTAGTTTCTTACTCTAATCGTAAAATAACAAAACACCTTTTTTGTTAAAATTTTTATCTATATGTTTAGTAAATAAATCGTTTTTTATGTTTAAAGTAGTTATTAAAATAATTGAGAATAACCTGATATGTGAAGACGTAAAATAAAAGGTAACAAATTCAAAGTGTTACGATTTCATTATTTTATATTGTTCTCATTATCTTTTCAACCAGAAATCATACTAAAATCAATATGTTACAAGATAAAAATGTCTTACATTTTAAACATTATTAGGTCGTTTTTGAGAAAAACGGGAAAGAACATGAAAGATTATTAACATAATGATTTCATCATTTTTAATTTTGTTTTATTGTTGCAATTCAGTAAAAAATATTCGTAAAGATTTAACAACACTTGTTCAAAACCTTACATTGTAGTTTTCTAAAAATGATAAAATGTTCAAAATATTCTGAAAATCTTTTTGGTTAATTTATAAGCAGTTTAAAATTTTTTTAAAATTTTAAAAGTTTACTTAAAGTACCACACAAAAAGGTCACTTTTTGATTTTCTAAGCGGATTTCGTAATAATTGGGAAAATTGGAAAAACGTAGAAAAACGGGAAAACTTACATATTGTTTTCATTAGAAACAGCTCATTGTTGCATAATGATAGTGATTTAATTCTCCTCTATATTTTACCTTCTAAAATCCTCAACTACAATAGTGGGCCGACCATTGTGCGAAGTATGTTCGTCTTTTTTATATTCGTTTTAATATCAAATTTTGATGAACATTTTAAATATTACGGAATTCCAACATATGGATAACTAATCTTCGGTGAGGATCTTATTTTGTTATCAATGGTTTGTCGTTGCTTACAGATATAAATTAAATAACTTTATCTATTCTAAACCTTCCAATTTTCCACCTACAACAATGGCGCACCCATCAACAGTATCAGCCGTTTTTTTTAAAAATTCTAATAGCTGCGCGAACAAAGAGGTATTGCAAGTTTTACGACGACGATTTTTTTTTCGGAAAAACTTTTTAGGCTTTTGAACGTGGAGTGAAAAGTCATATATTATTGCCTGTCAATCAATTTATATACCTATATGTATACATGCATAGAAGTTACCCGTAACTATTTGGGAACGTCAATATCCTATGTATATAATATATATATATACTTATATAGAGAAGGAGAATTACAAAATTCTCTAAAGTTTCTATGAAAATTTGTGAAACTTAAAAAAAAAAAACAGTGAGTCGTTTAATAAAATTGTAATTCTGCAGTAATCGTTATTTATAGAGAAATTTTTTTTTTTGTTTTTAATTGACTTTAGAATATATAAATATAAAAATTATATTTTGAAATTTTTTTAATTTGTAAATTATTATAGTTAACTTAATTTATTATTTAACAAATAACTTACATTTCATCAATAACAATATGTATTAGTGCATTTAGGGAAGGAGGGTGATAAAAGGGGCAATATTACCCTGGATGACAAAATTTCAAGGGTGATATAATTTAAATAGTTTAAGATGGTAATTTTAAGGTAATGAAGAATGAGGAAGTAAAAATCTGGATATTGAAAATAAAGAAAATGTTGACGTATTGCCTACATAGTGTTACCTATGTACATGTACGAAATTTTGTTTTGTCCCTGGGCGTAAAAGTCCTAGTTGCGTAACTGCCTGTATATGAAAACTAAATCTAACGAAAGTTATATAGTGAATGTGTTTTGATTTATTTAATTTTAAACGGTCAAAATTTAAATGAATTGAGTTATTTTTAAAATTTTTGATAACCGAAATCGGCTTTTAATTTAGAATATATATTAGTGTTTAATAAAAATAATAATAACGTAAACCAACGAATTGTTTTAAATTTTTTTATCACTTGAACAGCTATAAATGAGTCTCGTTGAATCATGTGATAATATTATTTTTACTGCGATTTTGTGCGCGAATTGGCTAACATTTTTGTACGCTTATTGGTTTAGACGACTCACTTATAGGATTTACGTGTATGTATACGTGATAAAAAGTGACTAAAGGTAAGTAAAATAGCTTAGTTGGGAATATGGGATTGATTTTCGTACCGTAGCGAAACATCTTTTTTTTAGTAAACTAGCTATTCCGGTATCGTATATGTTTCACTTTCGACTTTAGAAATAAATCGCGAAACCTCATTATCCTATCAAGTAATACCTCGTTTATTTGTTCGTCACAGACACTCACGCCGCTCACGGTTTTTCATGCAACGTATTGCTGCAGTTATTTGAAATCAGTCCCGACAATTTCGTTGAAAAACAATATAATAATACGTCGAATAGCTTTCGTGGAAACCTTAATAAAAAAAAAGTATTTCTACAAAACAATGCCAAAAATCTTGTGATTTTTCAGGAAATAATTGCAATACTCGTACTTAAATCCCACGACACGTTGACGGGATGATGTTCATAAGTCCAACATCGACGATCAATTTACAGCAAGTATATAAACGTATGGAAGTCAAAAAGCCAGTGATTACGAAAGTAACTTATAGAAAACAAATTGGTTTTTGTGATCATTTTAAAATACGACTCAAAATTTAATTAGGACAAAGATTTTAAGCTTTAAACACAGATTGACGGACCAGAGTTCGATATATACTATCTAATTCAATTATTATATGTGTGATTTCAACTACTTTTAGTCTTTTTTTTTATTTTTTGTGTAAGTATAATTAGTAAAAAATTGATACTGTTGTAGTTGGGAGTTGAAAAGGTAGGATACATAAAATTATTTAGTTTATACCTGTAAGAAATGATAAATAATTGCTAATGAAAAACGATTTGGAGTATAGTTCATTTATATATGATTTAAAATACATACTTTTTTTTTTACTAATAAGTACAACTTAGCATAAACCTCGTGTTAAATGATTAAACATTTATGTTTGGCGCAACGATTATATCTACAGAGTACCTATACCAATTAAAAAAACCATAAAAATAAACAAATCAAAATAAAAAATAATAAATAAAATATGTATTATAAAAATAAAATAAAATAAAATAAATCAAACATATAATGCCTATAAAGAGCTTAAAAATCGTTTTGAAAACGTTACCATGTCTAGAAAAGGCAAATATAAGTTTTCTATTAACATTTCAAGGCTCTACATACATTTTTATCTAAATTATAACAAAAAACTAAATTGAAAAAATTCTTTCTATATGTTTTCCGGTTTTCCTAATTAATATAAAAACTGCACTAAAACAATTCTGAAAGGAGTACAGTTATTTTTAAAATTTATTATGAATATTTCCGGAAAAAATAATAAAATAATCACCCTAAAGTTCCACTCAAGTCAGATTTCCTTTCAGTAAAAGTTCTACACTCAAAAATCAGAGCAACATTTCTGATCGAATAGTTGATCACAGATAAAAAAAAAAATAAACATCATTGTAAAACTAATACATTTATACATTTCTCATTCCACTCAGAATCTAAAATTCAGTAGATGTTTTAAATTCTTATCCTAATTATACAGGTACTTATTAAAATTCACCTAACCTATCAAAATACATATCAATAAGTTTATGTGACAATTATAATGTTAGTATCCTTGTGAATGTAATTCTAAAATAAAATATTTTTTAAATATGTTTACAAGTACTATTTACATCATGAAAAAGAGTACACGATGAAAATGTAAAACTCTTCAAAATTGATAAGTATTTATTCAAATTTATCGTTATCATTTGTTATTATAATATAACTTAGCATACATAATATAATGTTTTCAGCAAATATATAGATATCAAATTTCGGGATATTATTATTCGAAGTACCAATACCTACCTATATTATGTATACTATACCTATACTATTAGATTTCCGATCGATTTGGTACCCAATATATAATACATATATTATATGGAACTTTAAAGTCCTTTTAAAAAAACGATTTACAAAAAAAAAAAAAAAAAGATTAAAAATCTACACACATCATTGTGAAACCAATATATATTATATATGTATAATAAAGGTATAAAGCTTCGAGTTCTGTCAAGTACCTTAAAATATGCGATTTATCTCGATGTCATTAATAAAATAAAGCCCGTGACAATAATGCAATGTATATTATACAAGCGACTGACTAGACATTATACGAAATTTAAAATTCCAATAAAATACACTCGTGTGTGCGGCTGTATCGATTTAAAACTCGTTTTATACACAAAGGAAATATACTAATCCGTTATTTCCGTTATATTAATACCAGCTGAATTACCCGGTATTTTCTCGGTCTCAATCGTTCGAAAAAACAAAAATCAATAGAATCGATTAAATTTAACGTGTATCCCCATTTGCATCCGTTTAATAGATAATTGTAATTTAATTAATGTTTTGATGGGGTTTTTCCTTATCGGTCATAACCAAATTAAATAACAATAACTGGTTTTTTTTACCAGTGTTTCAAAAATACTAAAATTACTGTGTAAGCCATTCTATAGTGGTTAAATTTTAAGGTCAAAAGTATACAGCGACCGTCTTCATGTTTTGAATGTCGATTGGGGAAAGTTTCAGCTGTATAGTATAAGCAAATATAGCAAATATACGAACAATTAAAGTTTCTCCCCACGTTTCCCTAAAAATAAATGTTTTTTTTTTTTATTCATCCATATTTCATTCAGATAGTTGTACATACCCACGGCACTCCTATCGCAGTTGACCTACGTTATTTGTACTTAATTAAATCCCTATATTAACGACCCCACTCTAAAAATTATTTTTCTTTTATGTTTCACTCTTCTCGATAATATCCTATTAACTTGAAAATTCGGAAGACGTTTTTATCATCTACTACCACACATACATACACACATAATCACTGCTAAATACCAAACTCCAACTGCAGTATAAATATTGTGGTATCAAACAAATAAAACGTGCAGGTTGTTCGTATTGAATACCACTCGATTCATGTGTGCTGTATTTAATTCACTTTGTCGACTTGAATCTGGGCGAGGTGCCTTTTGCCTGAACACTCCAGAAATAAGTCTGATCAATGTAAGAACAATAATTTTAATATTAAAAAAATTACCTAGGTACAATTTTTACATTGGCCAAAATAATCGATCATTGTGCACTGTGTTCGGACTTTGTGATACACAAATGAAATATGATTTGTCTAATAATAACAGGAAAGAAAATGTAAAATTTTTAATCTCATAATTCATAATAGTTAGGGCACGGATGGTGTAGGCATTTGTTTTGTTTGTTTTAATGGTCCAATGAAAAACAAATATATCAGCTGTAAATAATGTGTTTCGTATTACATAGTGTAAAATGATTAATACAGAAAATCTGTTTCTAGTTTGTTTTTTTTTTTTTTTTTCCGGAAAAGTATAGTTCATTATTTTACATTTAGATAGGTTTTTAAAGGTTTTTTTTTTACTAATAATACTAGAATTTAGAATACATATTATACAAATATATATCCGTATTATTGTATTATCTGGTGTTATCATAAGGCATAAAATCATGGAGGGTTATAATATTATTATTACACACAGTGCCACAATTAAGGGTAAGCTAGGAGGCTTAGACACCCTGGATTGTCTGAAGCCCCGTCAATCATATTTATTATTATGGTGGTACACAAACCTCCCCAAGGTTTATAAGCTAATTGAGCCACTAACTATTCGGTATGAAAATGCATGTATATTGTATATATGTTTAAGATTTATTTTGATAAACTCTACTATACTCAAAATACGAGTAATCAATAACTCAGAAGAGCTTCCAGAAGAGGAGGGGTCAGGCGGGAAATCAGACATACAGTAAACTACATTTTTAACTGCCTAAGTAGGCACTTAACATTATCGTAACAAAACATTATGAACTTTTTAAACACTTTAAAACTATTTGTTAGTGACATTCTGTGGAGGGGGAAGGGGGGATTATAAACTTCTACACATTTTCTCACAACGCCATCGCCACAGCGAATTGTATTGACGATAAAACAGATTACCTATAGTACGTCGAGTTTTATTATTTCTTCCCGTTGCACAAAGGACAGACAAACACACAAATTCAACCGAGCGTAGTATTTAAAAAAATTAATGAAACGCTGTTTATTTCAATAATGATTTTTAGTAGAAACAAACTGTATATGCATCCGTGACAATAGGGAAATAACGGGAGCTGACAACCATAGAACCATACAAAAGTTCGATTACAGACAATGAAATAAATGTATTTGTTTTTCCGGTCACCGCCATTTTGAAACATAGATAATCCTCAAAGTCCTTTCTTACGGAGAGTAAAAAAATTATTGGCATAGTTACAACAATTTCATTAATAAATACTGCAATAACATGTGTATACATAAACTAAGAAATTGTGATTTAATTAATTATAAAATTATAATGCATGTTATAAATATATAATACTAAATCTAATTTAAAATTATTTTGGAAGTAAGAATAGCCTTTTATATACCTAATATCAATTTATATATATTGATAAACAAATAGTTTGCAAAAGTGTGGTACGGAAATAGTGGAGAGTGCGTAGCGTCACTATAATAAAAATTTTCGGAAAAACTATAACGTTTTGGACGTTTTCAAATTGAATACACCCCACCATATATGTGATAGACCGTGAACATTATTTTCATTTAGAATAGTGCGTACGGTTCGTTATTATTAAAAGCCATTGTGCGGATAAATAATTGTATTTTGTTTTTTTTTTTTTTGTTTTTGTCCGAACTCAGGTTTGGACTCAGGTCCTTGAAGCAGTATCAATATTACTAAAGATAATGATCTAAGTATAAACCTAAAACCTACTAGCTACTTAAAGAAAAGCCACGAAGGGATTAGATAAATTAGGGGAACTGAGAAAAAAACTCAGTGGCCTTTTTTAAATTTTTTCTCTAATAACCATATAATATTTTGACCACTCTATGACATTTAAAAGCTTTTTTTCTTTATATAGATAACAATAATATACCGTCAATCTGGATGATAATCTTTGTATTGAATATTTCTGTAGTCTCGATAGGTCTCGATGAGTATTATATTTACATGTTTATTATGTATAATAAGTTTCTTCAAATATTAGGTACAAAACCATTGAATTGCCATTTTTCGGTAGTTACGTTCATTATTATGAATATTTTCCCGGTTATTAGAGTGTTAGACTATTTTCACCAATATATTTATTATCTATTGATTTTTGAAAAAAATATTACAACATTTTTATTTCTATACAGTTTATTAGTCTGATCAGTCTGAGAAATATTATAAATGCAATAGTTGTATATTCACTGCGCATCATTATTAGTCAAAATACGCGCGGTTAGGTTATTAAAAGCTTAAAATATAATATTTGATGATAATAATAATAATAATAATAATAATAATAATTCCTCTCTATAATATCTCGCCACGTATTCCGTTTTATATTAAAAGGTTTTCAGAACCCCACTAATTATAATTTGATTTATGTAAAGACCAAAATAATTATGTTAAAATCGTGTGCAAGATGTACAGCACGTTATAAGTTTAACTCGGAGTTAAAACGGCTTTACGCACGCACATTATGTGCGTAAATAATTAATGTTTTCCAAACTTTAAATCTCATTCCGTATACCTATAATTTCATCTTCACAGTTATTTCATTATTACATGGGGAATTTTATTAAATGCGTTAAAACGGTAATAATGGAAATTAATTTAGCACTTTCTGGATAGATACACAAATACACTCTGCAGAGTAAAGTTAACTGAGTATGATATTAAAAGTTGGCCTACAATTTCAGAGTTACAATCATAACATAGTAACTATCACAGAAACAAAGTCCATACCATGGTATAGTTAGTAGAGTGATAAATGATAATAGAAGCACAATAGTGGAATACATTTTAACGAAAACATGTGTGAGAGTAAATCAAAATAGTCAAACAAATTATTAGTTCAAACATTCATGTAATGGTAACGTTTATATTTAGTTAATATTATAACTTTTCTATAGGAGAATGTTTAGTGATTTAATCCAGGTTAGTACTAAATTCGAGATATTGTGTATTTTTATATTTATTTGTTAAAGACGCATATATATGACAGGGCATTATGATATTATTTGACATTTGAAAAATGTCCCATTCATTTTCCGATATCATGATTGTAAAAACGTAAATGATGTCACATCATCATACATTTTTGATAGTTATTATCGTTATCACGATAGAACTAAAAATATCATGCACGAATAATCATAATTATTGTAGCATCCCTCAAGGTATTGGCTTCCATATATTTCACATAACAGTATGTAATATGATATATAGTAAAATACTCTCACGATAATGACTATCATGTTGGCAACCACCACATTCAACTATCACCGTGTGACTGTAGCTTTATAGAACTAAATCTCTCTGTTCACACAACGATATTTAATGATAGCATCTATCACGGTCATGGATTCATAAATATCACGATTGTAAATATTATCATGTAGACCAAGCTTTATATACATATGGTTGTCGTAGACCGAATTGAAAAATTGGTATATTATGTAATATTATTGTGTAATATCTATCCAACCGTTTCGTAGGGCGCATACTAATTGTAGTCTCCCGTCACGAGATTAAGCGGGTAATAATTTTGTACGCGAATAATAATTATTTCCTCCCAACGAACATTAAATTTGTTTATCTTAACCCACAAAAAGGTGTTTACCATAATAATCGCCTCCTAATTATAATAATGGCAGGTAGTAAATTTTACGAGTAGCCAAAAAAAAAAAAAAATAAATAAATAAACAAAAATCTTTTTTATCATGGTGTACTACGTTACATGAGTCGGAGGCAGTGATTTTTACCACAGTTTTTGAATGTTGTATTTTTTTGTAAATGTTAAATAATTATCCAAAATTTGTATTCCCTACTATAAGTATGCATGCTAAATATTTATTTTCTATATATTAGAATAACATTATTTACTATAAAAGAAAATAATAATGATGGTTAAAACAAAACTTCAAAAATTAATTTTGTTACGATTTTTAATGAAATTTAACGGATATTTGACTAATAAAACATATATTTAATATTATAATCGTACGTCGAAACACCGTAGGTAATGATAAACAAACATTATAGTAAGATAGTGACCATCCAAGTACAAATTTATTCTGATTGGTTTAACTGCAGCATCATTGACGAAATCGGAGAGGATTCTAGCCCTCCCACACTTAATCAAATTCCTCAAAATCAAATCCTTATAAAAAAAAAAAAACTAATTAAACATAGTCAATAATATTATAATAGAGGATTAACCCCCCCCCCAAAAAAAAAAAAAAACAATATTTGGGCTATGTGCGCGTATGTTTCGGTTATCTATATACAAAGAATCCCACGAAGATAATTTAACTATTTCAATATCTCCAGAGATAATAATAAAGATAATCAAGTTCCGGTTTTTTTTTTCTGTTACTCGTGAGGATTTATATTTCAGTTTTTTTTTTTTATGTTTTGATAAAAACTCAAAAAATATCTTTTTATTTTATTATTTTAAAAAAACTTAAAGACCACTATTATTTAAACATAATATACATGAATACAATTGACATAATGTATAACATACATCACAATATACAAGGTCTTTTCAATCCCATTTTACTGTCAAATTATCGATGAATTACCCAATTATTCTTTCATTTAATCTACTTCTACCGGCCTCATTACTTTCTAAGAGTTTTAGTTGTCATTAAAATATCACGTCACTTTTCTCTGTCTTGCACAATTAAACATTTTCAAAATTTTAATTTTTTACTTAATGACTTATTTGAAAACTTTTTATAGTTAAATATTCTAAAATGTTCCATTGTCTTTATTTTTATCACCTTTATACCTACTTTGATTTTCAAATAGCAACATATATGTATAATATATATGTGAATCGCCATGTATATACGGGGTATTAGTTTAAATAAATTTTTAGTGTTGATATTTTTGATTTCCGCCAACTCGACAACAAGATATTACACTTTTAAGTTTGTGTCAGAGGATAGTAGATAGAGTAGCATCATTTGTGTGGTGGTACAAATATATAGTGTGGTATGGTGGTATATATATCATTGTTATTTTTAAGTATTTTTTCAACAAAATAACGCTATTTTTCGTAAAAATAGTACAATTTTTAACTGATTAGAAAGCTTTTATTTTGGCAATTGTGTATACAAAATGCTGATCCATATCAATAGTGATGCTCCATACAACTATTCTGTGACTGCAAACTGGACACTGGTTTAATTATAGTTCTTGCGTACTAGATTTTTACCCATTAGTTCTTATTTTCACTGAATCACAACAAAATATCAACATCGAAATTGCAGAAACCACTAGTACGTGAACATTGAATATTCCTGTTTTCCCGACATTTTTACCGATTTGACCAATTATTAAAACAAATATAAGGAAAACTAAAATATAATCTTCTCAATACGACATCAAATACCATAGGTGTAGACAAGTGGAGCAAGGTTTATAGAAAAAAAATCGTTCACAAATAAGAAAAAAACGATCAGTAAAACCAATTACATAATTTCATAATACGCAGGGGGTCCAAAAACAAAAAATAAAAATGAAAAGTTAGATGGTAACCGTTTACGTTTTTTTTTTTATTTATAACGATACTGGATGAGGTTCAATTTTTTTAAATAGTGGAGTGAACCCTTTCAATCCAATCCAACACTTATGATAAGCTGAGTTGGCCATGATCTTACTATACAATATAGGTTTTCTATAGGCGTAATTAAAATATTAAATAATATAATATTCATATATATTTTTATATACTATACCGGTGCTTGGCATGGATATTTTCGATTCCCGGCGCGTGTCGAACCGAAATACCGACGGTTGCGTCGGGTTGGTACTCTGACCGATAACTGCACCGGCCGATCCGCGTTTTTGTCTGTCCTGTCTGAATCCCGTGTCTCTGTTCCATAGTTTGTCGTCTGTGATCCGGCTTCTGTCACCGCTGACTTTCAGTGCGGCCGCGGCCTGAAAAAAACGAGTTCGGCTTAATCATTATGTATAGATACTCATACATGATCATTTTAGAATGGCCACTGTTTTAGAAGAGGTATTGGAAAGAAAGATAAATAGTCATTTAATTTATATCTGTGCGTAAAGATAAATCATTTTTAGCGAAAATGATTTTGAACCGAGTATCATAAGTCATATTTCCCACATTTTTGCCAAAGTAATCACGAAATCAACAAACATTATATCTATAATTGCCAGCTTTCCCCCCCCCTCACATTTATACAGAAAACTATAAGGAAAATCAAAAACTGATTACCCCGTTTCACCAACTAGATCACAAATTAAAAGGAAGTTTTTATAAAGTTTTTGATTGGAGTCGGATTGTCCAGTTTCTCTCAGAATCTAAAAAAATATTTTTAATGCGCAGGTATAATAATACAACGACGTAGCACATTTCGGGCGGAATCGGAGCTAAACGATTGCATACCAAATATTCATAATAAATTAATGTTTTGTTTTATTTTCTCTTGAAATATATAAAACTATATAATAAAAACAAATACAAATTATGTTAAAAATATTTCGTCATTTGTCTGTTTGTTTTTTGCGAGTTTGTTCTACATAATTAATTGTCTCAAAAATGTTATTTATTATTATATTTGTCTCGCATCCAAATGTCAAGAAGAACAAATGATTATTAAGTATGTGTATAATATAATTTTAATCAAGACAAATAACGAGGAAAACATTCATTATTGTTAAAATAAAAATATGTTTTTATTATTATTATGCATACAGTGTAACTAAAAAGAGCTGATACTGCAGACGGGTGTTTCATTATAATTTTAGGTAAAAAGTCAGAATACATAGTTATTTAATTTATATCTGTACGCAACAATAAATCATATCTCAAACAAAATATGATTCAGAGAAAAGTTCGAATATTCATGTTTTGAAATACCGTAATTTTTGCCAAAATTTGAACTTAAAAAAAAAGATCCGATCTTTATACGGCCACCTAAATTACTCCCTATATCGCCTAAACAGCCGCTACAACTATATCATTTTGCCACTTCGTTTGACATGACAATTCCACGATTCAAACATTTTAAATTACTATACATAGCTCAAATCTCAAGTTTATTTTAATATTACCATGTTTATAAAAAAAGGTCAATAAAAGTATTATGCAAATTTCTAAATTTCATGATAATTTTTAACTAAATTCTGACAAAAATAGAAAAATGAAAAATAATGAAACATTACATTTTCCCTTTTTCCCAAGTTTTTTCGGGTATTTTTAAATTATAAGAAAAACTACTTAAAAAATAAAAATACTTTCTTACTCAGAAAAAATGTTACTATTGAAATTTAAAGCAAGTTACTGTTAGAAAACAAAGATTGAACAAATTTAATACAACGAAATAGATTATTATTAATAAATATGTATCTGTTTTTCTTAAAAGTTTTTTTTTTCAGTTTTTCTTCTTTTTATATTAAAACCACTTGATAAAATGAAAAATTACCTTCCCTATACGTAACTTAACTAACCAAACTAACTTGATCTACAATCTAATAAAACAAAAGTCGTTAATCATTTTTGATTGGTGCAAGACTATTAAAAAACAAGTTGCTCACAGATAAAAAAAAAAAAAAAAACATAACATCGTAAATAAAATACTATACTCGCTACGCTCAAATTTTAAAAAAATAAATAAATAATATATTATAATATGTGATCAAGTAGTAGAATATACATAAGTGCCACTCACGATATAAGTTTTAAAAATAAATGCATACATTATTCAACCATACGTTGTTTAATATAATTTTTATGTATACAGAGTGATTAATTGAATATAATTACCCCATTTATATAATTAAATTTTAATAAAAATCGAATTTTAGATTATCACATTGAACACTTCAACAGCAGTATTAAATAAGTTAGAGTTAATAAGTTAATACGAAAAAATGATATCGTGATGTCATAAAAAAAAAAAAAAAAAAACCGACGAGTTATATTATTAAATAGTTAGCGTTAAAAAATAAAAATGAACCTGCCTTATTCTTCTGGCAGTGTCGTTTATTTATTTGTTTTTTTTTTTCTGCGATCATTCACTTCACATATTATATCTATTATAACCGACATAAGTTGGGTTATAATGATATAATATACATGGTTCGTGAAAAATATTTATGATCATAAATTTCCTCGGACCGTTATGATGGTTTAATTTTGAAAAAATGTAGTCGGGTAGACCTAATCAAAGATATACATGTAATTATTTTCTTTGACATCTGCACCAAACTCTCAAACACTGAAGTGGGCGTTTTAAAAATCTTTTAATTCAAATATCTTCAAGAAATCACTGAATTCAATATTAAAAATGTATCAATAAGTACCTATAGTCTATAACTATATATTATACTATACTCCGTGTGTCCTTGTGACATTGATATTCAAATAAAATAAAATAATAGAACATGTACAGAACTTTTTTTTAGAGTAAAATTTGTATTACTATAATGTATTTAGTATTTAGAACTCAGGTAACAATAGTTCGTCGCGCGCTCCTGATGTCGAGAAAACATTAACGGTCGAAACCAAGCATGTGGGCGAAAAAAGCCCGTAATAATTTATTACAGTTGGAGTTAGTGAAGGGAATGAATGGAAGAGGGGGAGTGTCGAAACAAACAAGAGCACGTGGGTGAAAACGGAAAATAAAAAGCGTAGCTGTGCAAGGCGACGACGGCAATAAAACCTAATTCCATTGACGGAGTATAATTCTTCGTTGTTTACTTTCATTTGAATAATTAAGTAAGTAATAAGTACAGTAAGTAAAGTAAATAAAGTAAGTAGAGAAAGTAACTAATTAAATAAGTAGGTAAGTAAGTATATATATTATATATTATATCAATAACAAAACCACGGCCGACTACTTGCCCTGCAGAATTGTGTACCGCTGATAATCTGTTTTCGACGGTTATTTTTGTCATTATATTATTATTTGCGCGCAAATCGCTCCGAGGTGGAGACCACTAGTCGGAAACTTAACTAAACTTCCGGGGCAAATATACACACACGCACGCGTATTCCTTATATATATTATAATCGATAGGTACGATATTAATTATATAGTAACGCCTGTAAATACCTGTATATATGTATATAAATTATTGGTAGGTAGGTATACGTGTATAATAATAATTACAAACAAAACTTTAACGTACTTATATATATATATACATAGATATACTGTCGTTTACGTCGCGGGGTTAGGCGCGCGCGGGAAAATAAATCGAACGCCCAGAACCGCTGCGCAGGAGGTCGGTATACAGGGCGATTGGTTTTCGAATCGCGAATCGGGTCACTATTTATAAATGTCCACAATGTACCCGCAGAGCCTTCAAAAGTGAATTTCGATTTCCGTGGTCTTGTGTCGCACAATTATATAATATTATGGATACCGATTATACTATAACACGTTTATAAAATCGCGGGACCGGAGACGTAAACATATTAATATGATATGGAATTTCTATAGTAATTTTAATGTTCAGCGGCATGCCCGGAAATTCTCAACGGGAGGGAATGAAGTAACCAAAAACCATGGTTCATGAACAAATCGTAGAATATTTTTTGTTTTGTAGATGCAACAACTGAACACAATGAAAAATTAAAAGCCTGATACAGAAAAAAAAGCATTTTTTTTTTTTTTTTTTTAAATTCATTATATCAGTTTTCGATTTTCAGAGCGTAAGTAAGGAATGTGTTCAATTTGATTTTTTTATTCTGTGAACAACTTTTCTATCAGAAATCTTGCTCTGATGCATCAAGTGTAACATCCTTTCTGAAAGCAAATTGTATCTACTTAGTACTTTAGCGAAGTCATTTTTTTGATTTTATAAGCAGTTTTTTAAACAATTGTGAACATTTACGAAATGTATTATTATCAATTTTACTTTGTTGTTGTAAATCAGTTAATTCGTCAAGACTTGAAATTATATTACAAATTATATTTGTCTTTTCTAGACGTGGTAAATTTTTCAAAAAATTAAGACATTTTTGAGCTATTTATTTATAGTCAATTTAATTTTGCGAGTTTTTACGAAATTTTTACTCGGTAGGTACTCTGTAAATAAAATTTTAAGACTAAATAAAAATGTTTAAACATTTAACATTTTAAGGTTCATTTTAAGTAGTACATTGTTGTAAAAAGAAAAAAAAAATTGAATTTAATGCAGTATTTTCTTTTTATACAAATTTTAATATAAAATTGTAACGAAAATCATAAATATTATGCCTTTTAAAATATATACTACGGAATTTCGATCAAAATAATTTTTATTTAGCAATGATTTATCGATGAATACAGATATACATTAAATTTTCCCTCTACCTTTTCAACTTGTCACCTACAACAGTGGCACACCCGTCATGCGATGTATGTTCGTCTTTTTTCGTTGTAATTTGGCTGAAATTTATAGGTTAGAGATAAAAATACTAATTAAATACTCATATTAGATGTATTTTAAAGCGAATACAGAGTGATAATGATATAAGCCCTAACATTCTCTCCTTGATGCACGCCACTGTAAATATCATATCTATGTTTGATATTTTCAGGAAGCTTGTTAATTTTTGAAGTAGACAAATTATGGTCAGCGTTGGTCGGAAATTCGTTCAAACACATACATTTTAAAATAAGGTTCATACAATTTCTAGCTCGATTAGACCTCCATTCACAGGGCGTCGAGATTTTGGTTTTTCATGCATACAATATACATCTTTAAATTGTAATATCACCAAAAAATAGTATTGAATTTCGTTGTAAATATTATATAAGTACCTAATCAAAATTCAAATTTTTAAGGATTTTTATTTCAAGTCCTTCAACAAAATTGAAAACGGATGGCTCGTCCTACAGTCTAATAAATTAGGTATACCTCAGATGTGGTAATTGCGTGTTATTCGATGGATTTTTTTTTTTTTTTTTGATTTCTCGCGTCTTGCACACACACACTATTATAGCGGTATATATAATTAGTTTTTAATTTTTCATAAAAAAAATATTTATATGTATATGTATATATAAATGAAAGAAACTAGGTACTTTTAAATTTTCTGTGCGGGACGTTAAAATTTAAGCGATCCATTTTCTTTATATTACACTAGCTACCATTTTATGTAAATATTTACAGCAGCTGCAATGTAAAATAAAACACGACCTTTTTGTAAAAGTCTTTTAAAAATAAATCATCCTGATATTAAATATATAAATATATATATATATGTGTTTAGTACATTAAATAAATATTTCAAGTGTACTACCTATTGTTTGATGTGGAAAAAAAATCATTATTAATGTAGTATAAATTATTATAAGAATAATTTTAATTATAATTATTATGATATAATAATAAAGGTGCCATATCCTTACAAATCACAACAATCGTTTTGTATAAAAACAATACGAGAGTAATAATAATAACACATAATAATTCTGAGAGGTGTTTTATACCTATCAAAGTTGAAAAATCTTAATTAAAAAAAAAATTAAATTAAAATAATAACAATTCATTTATATTTGAAATTTTAAGCGTAGTGAGGAGGCCATGTTAGTTTTACAAAAATGTGTTTTATTTTTTTTCGGAAAAAAACTTTTTCAGATGCTCTAAATTATTCACATTATATATTAAATATACGGAATTTTCACTTAATAATGCTATATTTGAAAATAGTTTTAAATTTTTCATAAACGAAAATATTTTTTTATCCTTGACAATACAATTACGAGAAAAGAAAACTTAACTTAAAACACTGATGACCTTACCAATTTACCGTTTAATTTACCGATAACCATTTTTTCGATTGCAATGATTATCGTTGTTTTTTTCGGTATATGAACTAAAATACCCTGTATTCTACATGCCTTCCGAGCTTTCCACTTTACCTACGTATGCTTACCCACGTGTGCGAATGCTTTTTGAAAATCGATTTTTTTTTTTTGTTGTTGTTTTTATGTAAGTATTGTATAAAACCTAAATGATCATTGGTCGGTAATCATTCGGGGGATCGATAGAATTACGTATAATACGAGTTGGAAATTACCGATGAAAAACGTCACATGGTATAATAATATTTTCCTTTAAATCAAAACCTTTGCATAATATATTCTAACCAATACTCGTTGCCAAATGGCGCCCCTGAACTCACTATTGTCGTGTTATAATACGAGCTAATAAATTATATTTCGAGTGAACGACGTTATATGGAAATAAATCTGTATTACCGCCGTAAAATAACACATACCAATAAAATATATTGTATCGTCACGCTTTCACAAATATCACGGTTAAAATTAAAAACCGCGCATAAAAACTGTGACTTTTGATTTCTTTATTTTATCGGAGAATTTTGCAGGAAATAAAGATACAGGTGGTATACAATTTTTTTTTTCGACACCTACTTCACTTACCTGATGAGTCACTAAGGTCAGAAATTAATTCTGGAATGAAGCTCATATTTGTTTTTGATTTTGTTTTTTATTTTTATTTTTATTTTTAGTATTATTAAAGGACATTTCAGCTGTCAATAAACTACTTGAGCACAAGCCAAATGTGTTAATCGCATTTTTTTTTCTTTCCATATTTTAATCTCATAATCGTCAAAATTATGCAAAAATATCTTGTCATATCGATTTATATGAAAACTTTGCAGCTATTATCTTGGAATATTAATTTTTTGGAATTTTTTTGGAACTCGCGCAAAATATATTCGAAGTGCTAATAAAACAATTAATAAAAACAAATTTTTGAAGTATGGTTAATGTTAGTGGCGGTATACCTTCCTCAAAAACCCTCTAGAGATTATAAATTACACTATTTTTTTTTTTTTGTTACTTTTTATTAGTATCTTCTTTTTTGTAGGTTCAATAAAATATTATTTCCCCTATAATAGGTACACATGACATCATTATTTTAGAGTCTGAATGAAGCGAGGGATGTATTGGTTTTACAATGATGTTTATTATTATTTTTTTTTTGTGAACTTTTTCTACCAGAAGGCTTACTCCGATTATCAAGTATAGCACCTTTTCTGAAAAAAAATATTCTCTATGTAGTACTTTAAAGATGTCATTTTTTGAAATTTTCATTATTATTCAAGATAATGATGAAAACCTGGTTCTTTAGGCTAAAAAAGATTGAAAAATTAAAAATAAGGCTGTTATTGGTAACCGTTTTTATTTATTTTTTATTATTATTAAGCTTTTATTATTTAAATCCCTTTTAAACAATAATTTTTGTCATGGAAACGCACATTGGTGTATTCATTTTACCATAATATGACATATATTTTATTGTTGACAAAGCAACATTGAATTTTGCTGAATATCAACTGAACTCCGCTCAGAATCGTTTTTTCGTTAGCAATGGTTTATCGTTGCTTACAGATGTACATTAAACTGCCATCTGTATCTTACTTTTCAACTTCCCGCCTACAACAATGACTGCACCCATGTGCGAAGTATGTCCGTCTTTTTTTTTTCTACTTTCTATATAATATAATAGGTACCTGACTACCATAGACTACCAGGCTGTTGCTCTAGAAAAACGTAAATTTCTCTCTCTCTCTTTGTATCTCTCTCTCTATAAACATAAATTTGTTAATTATGTTAATTTGTTAACAAAGAATATAATAGCAATTTAAAAATCTACTATGAATCTGCAGTTATTGATTCAATCATTATCTATGTACATATATATTATACATACTACATAATTTCAACTTTTAATATAATTATCGTTTCGGACTGTCACATAAATATATCGCTCAAAAATCAAAGTTTTTGGGTTTTTCGAACCTTATGGACATAAAAACGATCGAAGCGAACGTGATATATCAATTAACTTTATATTACACGTCAAAATCAGTGGTTTTTGTCAAATTCGTTTTGAAACGCGTGAACCCGGGTTAAAACGGTAGTAAGTGATTTCGTTTACTTTTTCCATGTCCTTCAGCGTAGCCGGTGAAACGTCTGAATGTCTCCTGAGCTCGGGCGACCGAGGTGGTGCCAGACCCGATCCCAGTGATCCGTTGCCGGACGTCGCGCTTCCGGAAGTCCGGCCGATTTTTACGTCCGAATGCCGTCGTTGCAGCGTGTCCGCTATTGGCACGTCCAACAGGCTATCGGTCGAGTTTTGCGTCATCACTGGTTGCAATATCGACGAACTCTGTTGTTTGCGTCGGCAGATGCTACAGCACCATGTATTCTGCAAAATAATTTTAAAAAAAAAACAACATTAGACAAATCGTAAATCACTATTTTTTGATCAATTATAGGATAAAGTTTTCTTTAAAAAAACTTAACATTTTTTTGAACTTTTAATTTTTTCAAAATATTTTAATCCTAAATTCCTAAAAATTTGTCTGTAATATGATTTATAATCTATATAACCACAATCGCAGTTGCGTATATGGAATGCATTTATTGTATTATAAAGAGTGTGACAATAAAACACCAAAAAACAATCGATAATAATCTATTACTTTGATGACATGTCTGTAATAATAAAATTGTTTATCAAATGCGATATTTGAATATTAAAAGATTTGTCTAAAGACGACAACGGGTGTATTTTGTAAATAATATAAAATTTGTCAGAAATCTGTCAAGGATTGTTTTTTAAAAGTTCAATCAATAATGTTGAAATTTCGATTTTCATTAACTACTCTGGATTAAAGTTGGAGTGATGTTTCGGAATTGTTGATTAATATAACGTTAAATACTTAGTATATCGAAAATTACTAACTATTTAGAATTTTGTTTTTTTTTTTGAAAAATGTAAGAATCAAAGTCTAGAATTTTACATAACCCTTATTTTTTATGACCCTCTAATGTGGAGTTGAAACCACCATACAAAATTTTCATTTTCAAACGACAATCTATATTGAAAATTGCATAAATAGATGAAGTTTTAATTTTCATCGAGCTGTTAGCGAAATATTCTACTCTAAAATTTTGAATTTTGTAGTTAAGAGAGAGTAGTGGGACACTATTCAAATGACATGCTGCGCCGCAAATGATGCTCCACCACATTCTTTAAAATGACAAACTATTAAAAGTCGGATATCTCATCAATGATTTGAAGAAAATCAAACGTTTAAACACCGAAATAGTGTAAATTTGTGCAACAGATTGTCATTTGAAATTACCAATGTGATAGTGATAGTTTTAACTCCAATCATAAGGATAATTTGACATTTTAGAGTAGCTTGTTTCTTAAATTTTACGAAACGAGCCAATATACTTCCCGAGATAATAAGTGTCTCGCATAATATTGATCACCCAATATCATATGTATATATGCTCATACGTCATTGGGGTGATTATTCGACAAGGTTGTTTTATTTTTCGTGTACGTGTGAATCGGTAGCTGCGGTGACGGTAAAATATCTGCAGCTCGTTGAGACTAAAATTTTAGTAAAGTATATAGTTCCGTAGACGACGAAGTTTATGGTGAGAAATCGCGTGGTATAATATTTACGGTGGTTTTCAGTAAAGACGACGTGTCGGCTTGGGTTCGGGAGCGACGGCGGCAGTGGGGTGTCGAGCGAGGCGTTTAGCGAGACGTGTATACGAGGAGTCGAGCATTAAACGCGCGCGAGAAACAATGTGGCGGAATGCCCGAGATAAACCTAATTGAAAATAGAACGAGACTGCAGTATATTACATACATGTACATAATGATCAATGTTCTGTATGTAGGTATAAGATACTCGTATACATTATTGTATTTATCTCGGCAAATTTTTGACAATTTTTCTATAAGAAAATTCAAAATATTACGGGCAATTCGTAAATTTAGGTTTACAATACACATTACTAGTGTTCGGATCTCTTATAAAGTACAATTTTTTTAGAGGAGAGGCTTATTCAAGATTGCTTTTCAACCAATTAGTTGAGTAATTCAATGAATGTGTAACAGATAATACAAATTGGTATTTTGAATTTTCCGCTGTTTTTCCAATTTTAGAAAATCGTTTTAGAATTGTTCGATAATTTTCTTAGTTTACAAACTGTTTTTTACATTATACGAACAAATAATTTAAATATATAGGTAATTTAAAATATTATCTCTCGTTTTCGTAAATTTCCCTATAATAAATTTAGGTATTCTTCATCAATATAGATCGCCAACCATTGTATTTATTTATTTTATTTTATGCACAAATGCCAAGTGCCAAAACTTATCACACTTATCTTTTATAAGAATATTGAACACAAATTATGAAATATTTACAAGTGTACAATATAATCTTACTTAAATGAATTATAAACAACTAAATTAGTGTTAGCCGAAGTGGGTGATATACTGATATCAAACCCTTGGGAGAGCTAGTACTGTCTAAAGGGGCAACAGAAGTTACAGGCTGAATTTGGGAGCATTGGATTACAAAAAGGAGTCGGTCACTGTATCATTTTTTTCTCTTACAAGGCAACTTAAATCATTAAAAATGTGACATTGCGTATTCAACTCAACTGTTTAAACATGTAATGAAACAAACTTGCAGCATCAAGGTGATGATTTGAATTTAATCAAAATAAAAAGTATTTCTAATTAAATTATTAGTCAGACATTACAATATTAATTATATTATTATTATTACATATATACAGGCTATTAACTCTAAAGTTAATCAGAAAAAAGCAACTGAGCAATAAACAGCGCCTAATCAATCTCATTATTTAGTAATTTTATACAAAAAGTGTTATGTGTGGTAATTTTGCGTGTTTTTAAAGATTTTATTATTATGATTTTAAAGGTGTGTTTTTAACTTGTTGAATTAATCATTATAGCAATATAGCCCAATGCTATTGCTTTCCCAATTTAATGATACATAATAGAGTAATAAGAACGGATAAATTCATTTGAAGATAAAATTATATTTGTATTCAAAACAATTTTCTTTTAATCATACTAAATTCAAATAATAATTTTTGTTAAATTTCTATTTATGATTACCATTTACGCATAACACCTTTGATTTATTTGTATTAACGACTGTGGCCGTCATTCGAACAAACACCAAATAGATACATATGAAACATGTATTTTGCGTTTTTCGTCGGATTATCCTTTTTTTATAGTATTTTTTGACATTATTTCAATACAAAAAAATGTTTTAAAAAATTTGATTCCGGGCTCTACACATGGTTCATACATTTATATATTTTTTTCACCCGTAACCACCTGCCAGCTGACTTTTGATTTTAAATATGTGTTTACGATTTTAATGTATGTAATTCACAAAATTATACAAAACTAAGAAAAAAAAAAATATAATGGTTAATATTAATATTATATACCGCCAAACGACGACCGATTGACGGAACTTATATACATTATTTTCGTCCGCATTTTATGTTAATATAAAATGTATAATATTAATAATGCTATGACCTGATAATATATAATAACACTAATATAATATATATCTATGTATATTTCAAGGGTACGCGGAAGAAGAAGGTTTTACGACGGGCTATAAATATTTACGATAGAAATTAATTTTTACCCTCGTATTAAAATCAAGGTGACATTCCACCCCTCCCCCCATACCACCCGTATGGATAACCTCTTATGCGTACAATACGACGCCCGTGCGGAGAGTTATCGATTGCGGGATGAGTTGTTGGAGATAAACCAAACAATTTAAGCGGTTATTCGACATATATATTATGTATACATTATAAAATCGTAATTGTGTTTTAAAAAAAAAAAAAAAAAATATGTATATATTTTTATAAAATATATAACATATTATATAAGAACGTCGTAATTTGTTCGAAACTATATTAATATTATTATTATCATTATTACGCGAGATAGTGTTTATCATTTTTTTTTTATAATATTTTTGTAAACGAAAATATAATAATGTATTTACATGTAGGTATAATAATATTATATAGAATAAGAGTAGGAAGATTTTTTTTTTTTTTTTATAAATTTTCTCTCCTTTAACACATTAAAAGTTTACGAGCTGTCAAACTTTTCCCATCAGTGTCCATTTGTTTAATTTTTTTTATCCTAATTTTTTTTTTCATTATTATTTATATAAAACGGTGTTTTCATCATCGAACGCGCGCTTTTTTCGTAACGTTTTACATTGTTTTTACAATATATGATCCAATAAAATTCCAATGTAACTGGGAGATATTTAAATGCAATTATAATATTGACGTAGATGAACAATATACGTTAAAAATATTTTTATTAAAAAAAAAAACTGTATTTCAGATATAAATTTATCTTTTTCTCCATTATTTTGGACACATTATCGTCAAAATCGGGAAATTGAATTATTTTATAGGAGAATTAAAGTGAGAAATGTCGAATTGAATCTCAATAAAAATCTAACTGTGTTGCTAAGAGAAGAAGGATGATTTTTAGTTTTGGATATCCCTACGGAGCTATATTTTCAACACACGTGCCTTAAGTATTAGATATGTGCCTTTTGGAGGTTTTGCTTTATTCACAATTTTCATAAAACATGTATATCATAATGTAAAATATTATTACATTTTTTTTTTTTTTTTTTTTATAATTTAAGTATAAAATTTTAAGATTTTAATGTTAATAAATTAAAAATTAAATTTTCCCTATTCGGTTCCACGCGTTTAAAATTAAATGGTTTTTTGGAATCAAACGCCATTTCCGATAATGTTATTCATATATTATCACCGTTGTATTGACCTAATCCAGAGTAGGGGTAGGATGGTTTCTCGTGTAAAAAAAAAAGTATACACATTATTCGTGCGTAAGTATATTATTATAAATTGCACAATTTTATAAAGTGTACTTATAATGGGGGCTGCAGGTGTGTAACTATTTTTATGGGCATTAACTCATAAAGAAAAAAAAACTATATCGTCTAAAACGGCGATGGTTTTCGGTTCGGGGAAAATAAAATTCTCCCGAGGGTAAATTTAGGTACTATGAGTAAGGCAAACCTAAAGCCATAGTGAGAAAACTACACGAGAATTGCATTTTATAGGTTGTATATACTATTATGTTGTATAATTTGTTGGAGAACGAGTCGTCTTGTATTTAAATATAGATATGTTACACCAATAGGGAAAATTGACTAATACTTCAAATGGACAATTTTTTGCCGATTCCGTGAAATGATGAAATTAGTTGCCAAATTCCTAGAATCGAAATTATATAGAAATCTATTTTTGGAACATTTGCATCAATAATATCTGCAGCCTGAAATATAAGGTCATAATAATGAATAGCAGCAATTTTAATGTAAGATTTTGGAATCAATAATGAATCTATACTGATACACGTCACTTCGTGTTATAATACCTGTTGCTCTTTATTGATAAAATCTGTTTCGCCAATCAATCAATATTTATTATTCAGTCGTATTTGTAAGTTACCTGTTGCCAGGTTCATTAAATGGAATCATTTTTGTTCAGTTAATTTCGTGGATTGGACAATTTCACCTATGGGGTATAACAGATATACTGTTGGAAAATAAAAATAAAAACTTAGAACTACTGGTCTAAATACTTTATGAAACGGTTCGGCAGATTTTAACTTGAATAATAATTTTAAATGCGGTGTATTTTGAGATCGAAGCGCATTTTATAATTAAACGGATCGAGCGGTAACTTGCAGCGAGACGCGATTACAATATAATCAAACGAAACTTTTCCCAAACTTTTTTATTCTTTCCTTTATATAGTCTTAAAAGCGTCTTCTGGAAAATATATATATATATAGTCTCCCGAATCGAATAAAAAATAAAGGTATACATATAAAATGAAAAATGTACTCATTTCAAACGATTCGTTTTTTTTTTTTTCATCCCTCGATATAATTACTATCTTATTTTTAATTTCAATCCGGCCAGTAAAATTTTTTTTTTATTTTATTTTTAAAAGAAAATTTACAACCTATACCTTACGACATTATGAGTAAATGTGATACAGAATAGACACATAAAATATCAAAATAAAGTTAACAAAAAGTAAAATAAGTATTAAAAAATTACTTCATATACAATTAATAAATAGGAGCTCAATTTTTAAATGTTAATTTTTACAACGACGGTTTTAATGTAGGATTCTAAGTAGATATAAAAAAGAAAATCTATTATTTGTATTACTATGATATGTTTCTTTCCCTTAAGAATTTTTTGGTTATTAAAAATAATCTAATTTTTTAGTGCTGTGTAAAAATAAGGATATC
This sequence comes from Cinara cedri, assembly GCA_902439185.1. Taxonomy (NCBI): domain Eukaryota; kingdom Metazoa; phylum Arthropoda; class Insecta; order Hemiptera; family Aphididae; genus Cinara; species Cinara cedri. The sequence continues at coordinate 779,676 of CABPRJ010000974.1, read as the reverse complement.
GAAAATCTTTGCATCGAAATTCTAAACAGTCCACTTGTTATAGCATTTTTGGGAGAATTTTTCTCGAAGACATTTTCGTTCGATTATAATAAAAATGCTCCACATTTTTCACATCGTACCTTGACGATTTTTATACGGCGGTATCTACATTATATTAAAATTTTTTCTACATTCACAACGATTTTTCTAAACAAATTAAAAAAAAACAAATGACGACATTCAAGTTTTATTATTAACAGTTCTTAACTATTATTGTTTCTTTAATTAATTATTTATTACTTTAGCTGCTATGGGGAAAAACACAACCGATACTATATGAATTTATCGAGTACTACTTTGAATCTCTTTATATTTGCAATGAGTTAATGTTTCCTTCATGCACACATAACCAATCACTATATCCTATACCTTTAAAATTGCCCTCCTACACAGCAATGACCTATGCAAAATGTGAAAAATGTAAGGCAGGAAATTTATTTTTTCAAATTAAAATTGTCACATTTTTTTATTCCTTAACCACATGAAACTAATTAATATCTGTTTTTGGAACACCATTGACGAGCCACATTAAAATAATTATAATTACAGTGGTCATTGTTTATTTTTATTTTTTTAATGTAGAAAATGGGCCACAAGAATTATAAATTCGTAAATATCTGTTTGTGTGCGGTAAATAAAAATATACGTCTTGAAGTTTAAAACACGCGATTCAATATTTTTTCGATTCGTATTATCAAATGACGATACTAGCCATTATTTTTTATAAACATGTATATAAATTTAATAAAAGAGCTGATAGTGGGGATGAAAATGGCCTCCGTTGTAGGTGTCAAGTTGGAAAGGTAGAATACATAAGGTTATATCTTTTATATCTGCAATGATTGCTTGACAAGAGACGATTCCGAGCGCAGTTCAATAATACTTAACTTGAAGTGCAGTATTTTTTTTTTACGATTTTCGTTTAAATTTAATTTCAAAACGCTTATTAAAAGAATAAAAAACTATCCAATGATTTTGAAAACGTCTTTACCACGTCTAGGTAAGTCCAATATAAGTATTATTACAAATTGTCAAGTCTTCACGTGTATTTATACCCGAATTACAGCAAAACAATTCCTAAAAATTAAAATTTCTTAAAAGCTCAAAAGTGGCTCAACATTTTTAGCGATGAGAAAGTAAATCAAAAGGCAACAAAAAATGTATCTTGTGATATTTCGATTAAATAATTTTTCTGTTATAAAACATTTTCCGTGTATTTATAAAATAATGAAATCGTGAAATTATACGTTTTCCTATGTTTTATCCCACTTAGATTTTTTTATTTAAAAAATGGCGTCAAAAATCAAAAAATGACCGTTTTAAAGTACAATCAAGACAACTTGAATTTTCAGAAAAGTTGCAGTTCGTAAATATTGGAGCAAGTTTACTATAAAAAAATGTTTCCACAAACTAGAACAAAGAACAAAAAAAAAAAAAAATAATAAACAACATTGTAAAACCAATAGCTTCCTCGCTTGGAATCTAAAAGGACGGACATATTTCGCGCGTGGGTGTAGCCACTGTTGTGGTTTGGAAGTTGAAAAGATAAGCTACAAACAAGAATTTAATGTATATTTGTAAGCAACGATAAACCATTGTTAACGAAAAAACGATTCTGAGCGCAGTTCAGTTGACATTGATGCCTTGTCAACAATATATGTGTCGTATTATAATAAAATACCTAATTAAATAGTTATTATGTATTTTATTTAACAATATTTGTTTAGTATTGTACCGATATTTCCGTTTTTCTACATTTTTCCCAGTTTTCCCATGTTTTTTCCCGATTTTTCCCAAATTGTATAAAAGTCGCTTGATAATCGAAAAATCACTTTTTTAAACTATTACGAAGATAAAATTTTCTTTCAGAAAATAAGCTACACTTCATACATCAGATCAAGATTTTTGGAAATGCATGTTTTTCCTTGTTTAAGTAAAAAAGAAAAAAGTACAAACAATTTTTTTTCGACACAATGGTTTGAACTCGAAAAATCCATAGAGTGATAACTATTAGATCATGACAAATATGCTTTAAGAAGGACAATACAGAGTTATTTAACACAACATATAATATATAATATCCGCATAATATCAGAACTTCAAAATCTATAAATTCGAAAATTAATTAGCCCGCTTAATTCTGACTTCATTATTGTTTTTAAGTTGCCAATATATATATATATATATATATATGTTCAAAAAAAAAAAAAAAAATTGAAAAATTAAATTTGTTCCATATAATTTTTTACTCAAACGATTTTTGTCAAAATTTTATTATAAAATTCCCTTATAAAAAAGAAATACTACATTAAACTCTATTTTTTTCGACTACAAATTAAGACTCTTAATGATCCTCCTGTTAAATTTTCAAACATTTCTGTTCAAGTCTTACAATTTTACCACAGAGTACCTATCGAATATATATTACGTACAAAACTCTCAAAATTAAAATGTCTATGAATACCTCAAACATGATTTAAATTTTTTGACCATTTCACTACGTCTAAAAAAGTCATATATAAGTTTTTCCCACATTTCAAATCTCTACGGATATTTTAACTGAATTACAACAAATAACAAAATTGAAAAGTAATAAAAACATTATTTTCGTAAATTTACCGTTTTTCAAATATTTTTTCCTGGTTTTTTCATGGTATTATGGAAACCGCCTAATAAATCAAAAAGTTACCCCCCAAAAGTACCATTTGGATAACAATCTCTGAAATGGTGCCATATGGTGCGTGTATATCTGGTAAAATTTTTGTAAACAAGATAAAAAGGTAAGAAAAAAAAACAAACATCTTAGGGAAATCAATACATTCTTCGCTACACTTAAAATATAATATAATATAATTATAGTTTATGGTCGAAAAATATTATTTCCAACGTGTTATTTTTGATATTATTATATTTATTTTTTTTTTTTTTTAAAGATGTACGAAAAATGTACAATCATAACGAAAAAGATAGAGTAAAACAGTGAAAGGACTGCAAAAAAAAAAAAAAAAAATGATGTTTGTATACACCCAAACGAATATTTTTATTTTATTTTTTATGGTTCACCAAATTTATACTATATAATATCAATTTCGTTCGATAAATAATAATTTAAAAAAAAACAAGCAAAACGGTTAAAAACGGTTACGACGTTACTGGCTATATTATTATTTTGGATTTAATATATAATTTTATTCGGTAGAAAATAATTTTAAAAACTCCTCAAAAATAAAATATTACAATATACATCATTCACGACCTTTCGGTAAAGTAATTTTGTGTATTTATAAATAATATTGTACCTATATGTACCCCCGTGGCTAACGTTTAATATACAATTATTGTGTATTTATTTTTGTCTCGATGTGTAATATATAAACTATTGTAATATTATGTATGAATAAAGTGCAATAGAGAGAGAGAGAGAGAGAAACTCACCGAAATAAATTATAAAACCACGCGTAGGAATGCATGCGAACAACGGAATTGAATTTTAAATTGGTATTTTTATAATTCGCGCATAAAACACTATATTAAATAACTATACCACGATATTATATGTATACTGTTGTGGTTTTTTTCATTATGAGCTTTCATCGCATGCCAAATACGTTGCAGCAACCGAAAGCAATAAACATTTTATTATTGAAATTCAGTAAAAAAAAAAAAAAAATCGTAACCTCAAAGATCGTCACAATATTAGATTCGAATTTTCGTCGTATTATTGAAATATTCTTTGTAAATTAATAAATTATACCAAATACTATATTAAAACAATATACATATGTAATATCTACACTATAGCTGTTAGAACAGTTTGTTGACACACAGAGAGCAAATGACCAATTGCTAAAGATATTGCTGGGAGGAAAAATGAACAAAACATTAAGACCCCTAGGTACACTCCGGAGCACTCGGGGGATTGATGTATAGTTGCCAAAGACCTTAGACCAATGTATCAGAAAATGTAGCCTATAATTCGACTTACAATAGAGAGAGAGATCGACAAACCTTTACTGAAGGCTGCAACGGTCCCTAATGGACCGGTAAACTGAAGAGAATAAAAAATAAGAATATATACTACAACTATTAAACTACTTCAAAAAGTAAAAAATAATAGATTCTGAAGTTTGAAAACAAAAATGGTAGGGGTACTAACGTAATTCAAACACACAATGCCACCGCCTTAGCTTCATTTGGTGGTCTGCATGAGGAGAGTTCAAAGCCTATAAAAGCTTCCCCCCAAAACGACATGCTGAAATTCATATTAAAATTCGACCTAACTTTTATTATCATCACTTCAATATGGATGTAAAACAATTGTAATTTCCAAGTTTGAGGCCATTTGGTGCAGTGGAAGCCAATAGTATATAAGTATATAGGACCAGTAAGAGAATAAATATAATATGTGTATATATATATATACTATATTATATACTCGTATATCACATCTTCTTTGTGATATCGTGAGTTTGTGGATGCGATATATTTACAATACATATGCATATTATTACATATTATATATTATGAATACAACGGACACAATAATAGACTGCAATAGTCTCTATTTTCAGCGAAAATTCAACAGTAAAAGTAGCTCATACTTTACGCCTAAGTATAGAGGATATATAGGATGATTTAGTTTGTTGCCATAAGTAGCGAGAAATAATGCAATCGAAAAACGATTCGGAAAGAAGCACAGTGAACTGCAGTCATGATTATACATATGGTATAATATATATATAACCATGACTGTAGTCACCTATTCGGTCATATTTTACTTTTTTCTTGCAGTCAAAGTAACCCAAAATCAATAAAAATAAAACCAAAGGGTCGATATGTCTTGATAATTTTTTTTTTCAGAAATTTTTCAAATTATAACATGAAAAAATCGGAACATTTGTGTTAATCAAAAAATAATTTTTCTTAGGCACTGCAATTACTACATACAGAATTTAACGACCATCCAGTTTTTTTTTTCGAGATTAAAAAAATTATTATTCCATACTAAACAAATGAAGAAAACACGGTTGGATTAAACTAATGCCTTTTTAATGAATGTCCGTCAACGGGGAAAGCTTAACACGATCATTGCCCCCTTCCCTCCTCAAAAAAAATTGTTGATCATCAATGCCTTTTATATGACAGATAAAACGCTAAACATCGTATCGAATCGGATAAATAAAACTTAAGACGACATAAAATTAATACTCGTAAGAATCAATCCTTTGACAAATTAATATCCGTAAATCAATAATTGTTACCCCAAAAACTACTTATAGTTTTCCATTGATATGTAATAAATGTAATAAATATACTGCGCTTTTTCCATCCCCAATTCCTTACACCGTTTATGATATTCGTGAACAATATTGAGTGAGAAGAATAGCAATAGTTAGGGCCAGTCATGAATCAAATACTAATTACGCCGTAAAATTGATTATGATTATCTATAGACGTATACCTATCAAACTTATAGACAAATAAGTACAGTCTTAGATAGATAAGTAATACCAATTACATGGTGTCAATAAAAATATTTAATTTATTTTTTCATTATACTATCCCCAATCTCTATCTCACTATCTCTCTCACTCCATTTTCTTCTTTATGGAGAGTCATTGCAATTTTATTATACTAACTCATTTTTAAAAAAAAAAAAAAAAAAAAAGTGGGTTATTGATATTTTAAAATCGAATAATAGATAATGGCTGATATACATTCATATGCATTAAACGGATCATACCTTGTGTATATAAAGAAAATGTCCCTCCCTATGTAACAATACGGTTGGATTTTTTTCTTTTTTCAGTAAAATAATTTTATATTTACGAGTAGGGGGATTCATTTTCGGAAAATGGAAATGAAAAACACAGGGCGTTACCGGGCTGTGGCGACGCAGCACACGCAACTAGAAATAACTACGCCGCCGCCCACGGGTATACTATGACGAGAGGATATCATTCCGTGGACGAGACCGCGAACCTATCATTATTGTATGAGTATCGTTATCATTATAGTTATTATTATTATTAATATTATTATTATTATTATTATTATCATTGTAAGCGAATTCGCATGAAATAATAATATCTTGAAATATCGCCGACTGAAGGCGAAGCAGAATAAAATATAATAGGACCAAATACACCGGGCCCGTCGATTTCAGATAGGTTTAGTCACGTTCGGTTAGACTGTAATAATATGTAAATTATAATATATTATACCCGCAATGATACACTTTACTTCCATTTTCACCATGAATTTATAATTTGGAAAAATACCGAGGAATAAACTATGTTCTTTAAGGTTGAGAAATATAAAAATAAGGCGTGGCTAAGATTTCAATGTAAAGTAAATTTTGTCTATTTTCGGCAGTTTTTAGAGCATTTAAATCTGAGCCATAATGATAAGGTGATTAAATACTTATGTAATTGAATAGTAAGAATCGATTTCAATTTTGCGTCACTGGATTACTGTGACATAATATATTCGTGTGTTTAATGTATAGGTGTCAAAAAATGGTGTGTGAACTTATACTAAACCAATATAATAATCGAAAAATATGATGAAAGATATACACAGAAAGAGGATGAACCAAAGGCAGAATATATGACTTAAATCACAAAGGATACGTATAAGGAGGCAGGAAATACAAGATTCTAAAGAATCTCTAAGCTACAACATGAAGGTATCAATAGTGCTAACAAATATTTATCTCGGTATTATAACCAAGAAAAATATAAAAAATTGTGTTATTACTAGAACAATAATCGAATCGGATTGTCTGTATATTTATTGCTTTAGTGTTGAATTTGTATTATTTAATAATTTTTATTGAAATCTTTTCATTTCGAATGAACCGTGTGATAAATTCGTACGGTTAATATTAAAAAGACTTCCTAGAATAATGGGGACGGGTAGAGCCGATGTTATAGATAATTCAATGTATACCTATAAGCAATGATAAACCATTGTTCACGAAAAAAAAATTCTGAGCGGAGTTCAATTAAAAGTGTTGATCTGTTAATAACATATATATATATATATCATTTTATAGTAAAGTAATTAAATATGCTTATATACTTTCTTTAATAATAATGTTTAATGTTGTACCGATTTTCCCAGTTTTCCTACGTTTTATCCCGGTTTTTCACATTTGCTGGTAAAATTAAAAAATTACCTCTCTAAAGTACATTCTTAGTGAAATTTCGTTTATAAATATTGCTATCATTATAAGTTGGGGCAATATTGCTGTTAGAAAAGATGTGCACAGGAAAAAAATATCGTAACATTTTAGTAATATATTTCGTACATTTTCCCGTTTTTTTTTTCGGTTTTTCAAATTAGATGAGAAAACTTCGAGAAAATCGAAAAATGACCTCCTTAAAGTACCTTTCTATATCGATTTTCTATCAGAAGAGGTGCTATACTGGAATCCGAGCAACTCTTCTGGTAGAAAAGTTGTTTACAAATAAAAAATAAATAAATATCTTTGTAAAGCTATAGCGAAGAAGCTCCACTCAAAATCTAAAAGTAGACAGAAACGAATTAACTGTCGAAATAACTCTAATTAAACTCTAAGTCAAATATAAACGCGAAAGAAAAACTCAGCTCAATATTACATAATATCATCGGTTGTGTTCTATTTACGATCGATTTCGATCAGAAACGCCATCGGGTAATAATAACTATAGGTCTCAAATACCATGGCTAAATATTTTCCTTCGCATCTGCGTGCCCTGCAGTGTACTTTCCCGACTTCTCACTTATACGACAACGGCCCAACCACGGTGCAAAGTACGTCCGGTTTCTTTTATGTATTTTTTTTTTTCACCTCCATAGTATTAACCGCTTGAAAAATGTTCAAATTATTGATTTTTCGAAATTACAATATGCGTAATAATTGTACGAACCCCGGCTTATTGTCGCCGAACCGAAATGAACAAAGTGTTAACAAGTAACGAGACTTAACGGTGCCGTCGGATGGTAATATTGTAATAATGGGAGATTATTTCAAACGCGAATACGGTTCGAATATCCGGTGACGCACACGCGCCTCGGCGGCGGCGGCGGCGGCGGTATATTTGCGTCGTACATTATAATGTTCATATGATGAGTTTTACGCCCGGGCGGCAACGGCGGAAACTGCGCGCGATGAGTGAGTACGACGACGACGACGGCGGCGGCGACGACGACGACGACGCCGCCACAGCCACCAATCGGAACACCGTGGCCGCCGACGGTGTAGGTTAGCCCGCCGTGTACATACGCGTGGGCCACGCGTTCAGGTACGCGCACGCACGCCGCCACAGCCGCTGCCGCCGCAAACAATACGGAAAATAATATTCCTCCTCCCTCACGCCGCCGCCATCGCCACCGTATATTGTAACTGGACACTCGCGTGTCCCGGTTGCAAATTCCCCCCCCCCATCTCGCCCGACACACACGGCCGCTCACTACTTTTCCGCAAATAAAATCGATCGCCACCCCCGTCCCATCATCGAGCCATCACCGCCGCCACCCCGACCACCGCAGTCGACCGACAAGTCGTTCACGTTACGGATTAACGTGCGTCGGCGGCAGGTTCCGCTTTGCTACCGCAACAATTGTGTCGCGGACGGGCCAAACCGCTGGCGGCCGGCCGTCGGGAGTTTTTCGGCGGGCCTCGAGTGGTGCCACGAATAAGCGGCGTCGCCTGCAGGAACGGGTTGGATTTTCGGTATTTACAATGGTGTGTCGAACCGTGCATTTTTTTTTTTTTTTTTAAGGCAATCGGGGATAATGATTTCGTTCGCTAGAGTTTTGAAGCGTTCCCAAAAGCACCACTTATACGCACCTTTAAAACATACATTTCTTAGCGATTAATTTATGGACAATTTTTTAATTTTAGATTCAGAACGTACAGCGAAGGGTCTATTGGTTTTATTATGATGTGTTTTTTGTGGGTATGTGTGTGTGCGTGTGTCTGAGCAACTTTTCTACTAGAAATCTTACTCTGACGTATCAAGCGTAGCAACTTTTCTGAAAGGTAATTTTGTCTAGTTGATGAAACCGGGAAACCGTTTTCTGATTTTCTATGGGGTTTTCAAAATAAAATTAATTAATTGACAATTAGAAAAAACCGGAAAAAAGGTAAAATGAAAACTGACATCAATTTATACGGCGTTACGATTTATTGATTTTAAATTTTTACGCTTTCCGTTTTCTACTGAAAATATTGCTCTAAAAGAAAAACAACGAAATACATTTTATGTTGAATTTTTTAATCTTATTGGTACCAATAAAAGTCGTTTTTTGATGTTCTTAGTATTTTTTCCAATAATTGAGTAAAACCGAAAAAAAGAAAAAGAACGTAAAAAAAAAAAACGGGAAAATTTAAGAAAATAATTAATTAATTATTTCAAATTTCGTTTTTTAATGTAATTCAGTTATTTATATTCTTAGATACTTGACATTTTTACAGAAAACTTATATTTCCTATATCTAGACGTAATTTGTATTTGCTGGTAAGTTAACTGTGGATAAAATTGTTAGATTAATCAGAAATGCTTGAATATTTGACAAAAGGTTTATTACAAGTCGTACTTAGTGGCCAAACAAATGCATTTGTTTCAAAAATAAAATTAAGTATAACGAAGAATTTTTTTTTATTATTTTTATAAGAGTTTTAAAATCAAATGTTAACGAAAATCGAAAATATTACAGTAGTATGTATATATATGTTCTGTCTCGCGACAAAACGATGCATCAAACCAAAAAAATTGGTTTCTCTGATTTGGCCGCTTTTATAGCAACGATGATTTAGAAAATGTTGAGATATAATTCTTTTATTTACAAAATATATTTTATACAAGTTTTCTTACTTCTCCAGTTAATGGATTATATTCTACAAATCAGAGAGGCCAAATTTGTCAGTTTTATGCAGCGTTTTGCTGTTAGACAGAACATACAAATCTATATTACCTATTACATTTTCAAAACATGCATAACCAAACATCGCTCCAAATCGTTTTTCGTTAGAAATGGTTTATCGTTGGTTACAGGTATAATAAATATCTTTATGTATCATATCTTCTCAACTATCTACCTACAACAGTGGCAGCATCGGTCCCCTGTATTGCCTTTTTTTTTTTTTTTTTGCAATTGAGTAAATTACACAATTTATCGTTGAAACAAATAAATACCTTGCGCATTGTGTGTGGGTGTAACGATGAAAAATAACATATCCACCGGAGTGAATTTTAAACTGTTATAACACTTTAACAATTACGGTGCCTAATATCATTGAAATTTCGAGAAAAAAGTATAATTATTAGCTATATTGTTATTATACGACCGCATAGATCACGTGAACTCGAAACCCTCGTAGCTTGGTAATCGGTGATGGTCAGTGATAATCATTCTGTAGATGGTGTGGGAACCCTTCACGATTTATCCGCCACTGCAACAATACCCGCAGCATTTCGCTCTCCAATCCCGACACAACGGGACTTATTTCTCCTCGTTCTCGTTTTTCTTATACTACTCCCATCGCACTCGGAAAACCGTGTGCCTGTCCGTAATTTATTTAACCGCTACAGTATAATAATATATATATATTTATATATTTACACGCGTAAGTATAGCGCTTTGTCTGTGCACTGCAGTGGCAACGACGACGGTTTGTCTTCGGCCGAACAACACCGCGGGCCGAACCATAACTCATTTCGCGATAACCGCAGTCGCGCGCGCGTTCCTCTCAATTTATTTTTCGTAATGCTATAATACAATAATAATAAATAATTATTATTGTTATACCCATTAGTATCACCGCCGCCATACTTAAACTAGTGCTAATATATTCCAAGTAAAAGGAGGGACGGGGAAGCAATTAAAAAAAAAAAAAAACCCCATTTAAAACTAGTAAAAACTCGTTTCTAGTGCCAATGGTTCACAGTTATTACTATCGTGATAGTTGCAAAATTGTTATAATTGCGATCATTACTATTATGAACTGTTGTCGTGCACTGTACATGAATTATATTGATTGTATCGAACTATCGAGAAAGTAACTATCACATGCTCTATCATGCAGCATGCCCATGATGGTTAATTACAAAAGAGGCGAAAATGGGTATTAGGTATGAAGTAACTGCTTCACAACCAAATCAGACGGGTTGATAAGTTAAACTTCATCAAAAGATATGTTAACAAAAATGGTGAAGTGTAAGAACTTCAGGTAGCCTTATTTACAAATTCCAATACTTTTGAGCTCGGAGGTTTTTTATTTGCTACTTTACTGCTACTGCTTCGTAGAAAAAAAAACTTTGAGTCATCACTGGTTAATAGTTACTCAGTGGTTAAAATAAAAAAATAATTACAATAATAGTAGTTTTTTTATAAGCGTCAATTTCAAGTTAAAGTTAAAGTTTAAAGTTTAAATGTTTATGAAAATAATAAATATCATGGCATCAAAACATGTGAACCAAACTTCAATCATAATCGGTTTTCATCAACAATGGACAATGGTTTATTGTCGCGTACACATATGAATTTAATTACTCCCCATACATACTTCATTCCAAATTCCCTTCAAAACGCATGACAGACCTATCAGCAGTATCAGTTCGTTTTTTTTTTTTTTTACCTATATTCCATTTTATTTTTGTTTGCTCCGATTTATCGTCGTGTACATTATTCTCTCGAATACGGTTTTCGGATAACGTTAAATAATTTATTACTACCTATTTGACCGAAAACAAAGAGGCGAAGAAGTTTTTCCGCACCGGGAGTTTTCCGTTGTGCGTTTACTCGCCGTGCCAGAATCGAATCGGCTGTGTTACGTACGTACCTATATTATAATACAGTACTGACGATGGAATATAATATAGGTAACTTAATTTCCCGACAAGGATATTCGCCACTCTATAACAACAATAATAATAATGATAATATGTACTATACGCGCGTGAAGGACACTAAATTTTAGCATTTTAGTTTCGAAACCGGCACGCGTGCACTTGTATGTATATGTTTACCATACAAAAGACGAGTCCGCGTGTGTATTGTATATTATATGTACGTAATAATAATAATAATAATAATATAAGGTTAAACAAACTTCACGATGCCACTACGACGCGGAAAACCATCGTCGTCGTCGTATTTCCGACATTAATAATTCACAATTAAATATTCGCATACCGTCTCTCCGACACCTCATCGCCGCGGCGGACGTAAAACGTTCGATTCTGCCCGACAATCATTATTGCCACGTACATATAAACACACATATCCATATGTGTGTGTGTGTGTATATATAATTTTATATACGAGCAAGTGTAGTATAATATAGTGACGCACTCGACCCACATATATGGCGTACAATTATTAATATTATTATTGTAAGAAACTCGCCGTCGTCGTATACGAGCATATCCGCTGAACTAGAACCTCGTGAGCGGTCGAATTATTATTAAATATCATATATGTTTAGCCCCCAGCGAATAAGGGCTGGATTCAATAAAATTAATAAATTAATAAGGGCGAAAAAATGTCCAAAAACTAAAATCTTAAAAAATGTGTCAATACTTAACATGTTTGTTCATTAAAATCAGAAGCGTATTTATGGGGGGGGCTGAATATGCTGTAGCCTCCCCCCCCCCCGAATTATTAAGAAAATCTAAAAATTATTTTCATAGATTATGAAAAGCACTACAATAGTTTTAAATTATTTTTTATTGATTTTAAATCTAACCTTACAGACATTTAGTACATTATATACATTGTGATAACTATTATTTTATGATACATTAAATATAATTTTAGATTCTCTTGAGAAACGAGATATGTATTGGTTTTACAATAATGTTTATTGTTGTTTTTTTTTTTTTTTTGTATACAACTTTGGTCATTTTCTGACCTCCTTTTGAAGGAACTTTCTCAACAAATAGGCAAAAAGGGAAAATATACGAAATTTATTAGTAAAATATTATGGTCTTTTTTCAGTCACAACTTTTCTACCAGCAATTTTACTCCGATTTACAATGATAACATTTTTCTAAAAGAAAATCTGACTGAGAACTTTAGGAAGGTAATTTTTTATTTCCCAGGAGTTTTCTAAATAAATGGGAAAACCCGGGGAAGATGCAGGAAGAACGGAAGAATCGGTATAATATAAACAAATTTTATTAAAGAAAATATTAAAGGTCTATGCAATTATTTTACCATAATATGACATATATATTGTTGACAAAGCAACACTATCAACTGAACTTCGCTCAGAATCGTCTTTTCGTTAACAATGGTTAATCTTTACTTACAGATGTAATATACATTAAAGTATTAACAGTGGCTACACCTGTCCCCATCATCCTAGAACTTTGTTTGTTTAACTGTACAACAATATTTATACATTTTGATCATCCCTCCCTAAATCCTAAAACCCTAAAACCTAAAACCCTAAACCCTAAAATCCTGGATATGCGCCTGATTAATAACATACAAATTTTGACAAATTTCTATCTATAGCCACGGTTTAAAAAAAAAAAATTCGGCTATTTCTTTACTAGTTATGGAGTTAAAAATAAGATATTTATGATTTTTTAGACATTTGTTAACCAATTTGTAATTTCGAAATATTTCAACGAGTTGGTCAGTTAGGAAAAAAAGTAAAAATTAATTTGGAAATTTCACTGTTTATGTACTGATTACAAAATGAATTGTCATATTATTTTTATTTTTGGACATTTAAACATTAGATAATAATTCTGATATAAATTGGCGAATATATACATTTTTTTTTTTTTTTTTATAGTCAACTATAATTTAGTCTACCATACCCTCTTTAGTCTCTAGCTTTCTTTGTTATCAACTAGTTATTTATTTATTTCTGTTATTGATACTATAAACTCTATAGCATCGGAAATTGTTTAACAAATGATGTACTTGGTCTTTTTCGGGTACGCTTCCTTCTATATTCCCTTTTATTATTCTACAAATTAGTTTATTTTTATGCCTCAATATGTGTCTAATTATATTCTATTGTTTTTTTTTAATGGTTTTAAATACCTGTCTGTGTTTATTTATTTCACTGAGTATAATTTTCGTAAGTACAACGTTCTATACAACTCACTTATTCATTCTTCAACACCGTTTTTCAAAATTGTCGAGGATTTTTTTCTGTTTCTTATTTACAATCCAAGTTTCACATCCAAATTTACGCACCACACTATAGTATACGAACTAATTTACACTACTTTTGTCATTGTAGCGTTGGATTATAGCAAGTTTATCTTCACTTCGTCTGAACATTTCTAGATCAGATTTTCATGATACATTTGCCATATTGGTTAATTATGTTACCTAGTTATTTAAATTTTTCCACCTGGTCAAGCAAGCGATTTTTTGCTTGGATGTAAAATACAGTCTAGCTTTTGGCACATCATAATAACTGTGGTGTTTTGTCATTTTATAAATAAATAATTTTTTTTAGATGCATCTATCCGTTTATTTGAGAGATATTTCCACATCATACTAGGTTCGGCCAAAAGTGCAATATTATCAGTGAATATTTTCACTTGTATGCCTATGTTAAATTTAGGAAGTGTTTCTCTCATTCTCTGCTTAACATGAGTATTAAATACAATTGGTGAGAGTGTAAATTCTTGTCATACACCTTCGCCAATTAACAAAGTTTTTAGTTTGTCTGTTATTCTTATTTTAGTTCGATAGGTATTGGTATAAAATATAAATTATATTTTAACCTTATATCTCTATAATAAGCTTCTATTGTTTTCAAAAAACTGGAAATCTTCATGTTACATTGCCGAAAGCTTTCCCAAATCTACAAACGTGATAAATATGTTATTAAACGTATTTATCACATTTAAACATATAAAAAAAGACAATATACTTCGCACGTGAGTGCACTGTCGCTGTCATAGGTAGGAATTTGAGAAGATAGGATTTACAGAGAATTTAATATGTATCGTAAGTAACGATAAACTATTGCTAACGAAAACAAAACGATTCTAAACGGAGTTCAATTGATAGTAAGGCTTTGTTAACAATATATATGTCATATTATAGTAAAGAATAATTAAATAGACATTGTATATTTTCTTTAATAAAATGTATTTATATTGAACCAATTTACCCGTTGTTCTTGCATTTTCCCCGGTTTTTCACATTTGCTGGAAAAACTCTTAGAAAATCAAAAAATTACACCAAAGAAAATTTCCTTTCAGAAAAGGGTATACATCGTATATATTGGAGTAAGATTTCTGGTAAAAAAAGTGTTCACATAAAAAAAAAAAAATAAATATTAAACATCTTTTTAAAACCAATACATACTTCGCTACACTCAGAATCTAATATATTGTATACGTCATGTTTTTATATTATTGTATATTTTGACTTGTAATTGATTCAAGTAATTGTTGTTCTATTTGCTTTTAGAAATAGATAACAAGACTCATTTTCAAAGAAGGTAAAATCAATAATAAGATAATAAATATTCACTAATTATAATTGTAACATTTTGATAAAAATGATAAATAGATAACTCATAGACAAAAAATTACTAGAATTTCAATAAAATAATAATCGTATAATAATAATTTTCTCTTTTCTCACCATATAAACGGATTTCCTTGTTTCGGGCGTTTATTATTATTCTTGATCGAGATAAACTCACTGCTGTAGATAAACGATATTTGATTTTAAAATCTAGTTGAACAGTTTATACGTATAGGGGTATCTGTTGTAATATAAATTACTGTTCCGTCGATACCTTCCTAACAAATTTAATAATAACAATAATAATAATAATGTCTTCGCGGTATATTTCCATTTAAATGTATTTTAAATCGATACATATACCCAGTGCATAAAAAAATTAAAAATATGAAATTATAATAACAGATTTTTTCTTAATAAAAATATATTTTGCTTTTTTCTGCAAAAATATTACACATGATATTAATTATATCAATTATTCCTAAAGTAACAATCAATTAAATTCGATTTTTATACTCGTATAATATCATCCATGCGCAAAATATATCAATAAATCCACGATTTAATTCGATTTTATTAAAATTGCAACGATTTATATTCAGAACTAAAGTAGTTGGTTTTACTATAGTACAGTGAGTTTTTCTATTTCTTAACATAAGTTTTCTACTATATCTTGCTTGAATCAAAAAATTTAGAGGAACATTCTTGTGTACATTTTTGATTTATCCCATTTAATAAATGGGAAAAATTAGCAATTGTTTGTATACTGTTTGTTAAGTTTTGAACTACCTTGGCAACAAGTAACAAATATGATTAATAATATTTTGCTCACAATCGTTGTTCGTTAATAATTATTTACCGTTGCGTACAGATATAAATTCAATAAAATTATTCTACAAGTATATATCCTCTCTTCCAACTTAGCCTAGTTAGTTCCAACTCCTTCAATGGCACACATCAGCCATTTTTGTTTTTTTTTCGTTTGTATAATGATGTATATATAGTGTTTCCTCCCTGTTTTTGTAAACATTTTTTTGAATAGAAAACTTATTCCAGTAAAAAACCACAATAAGGGGAATTTATAGTTCAGCATTTTTGATCTAGTCTGAAAAACCTCATGTTATTTTTTTTTATGACAAAATCGGAATTTGGATGTGAAGATCTAAAATTTTGATCACAGGCAACATTATTATAGCTGCACAAATATGTGGGTAGTCCGACAATGTTTCTCAATCCAGATTTTTACTCCGATAATATGGAGGGAATTCACGCTTGAATTGTGGAATTTCACGCAGGTTTTTTTTTTTTTTTGTATGGCGGTTCAGCTCGGAAAATTTATTATATATTTATACAGAGTTGTCGTATATATTATAATACGATAGTATACACGGGAATAAACGCAAAATAAACCACTAAATTGCGATTTGGGTGTGCCCGCATCACACTGCTATATATTGCGTTGGCATATGATGGCCAAAAAGTGAACCTCGCCTCACGCGCGCGTCTGCGTCCACGGATGATGAATGACGGCGAAGAGTTATTTAAATTATCCGTACGGTCCGCACTTAATCACTGCCGACGCGGCATTTGCAAAAAAGCCGTGTGTGTGTGTGTGTGTGTGTGTGTGTGTGTGTGGGAGGAATCAGAGAGAGGATGGGAAAGAGAAGCAACGGTGGCGGTAGTAGTGGTGGATACGATGAGGTAGTGACGGTGAAAGACTACAAAGCGGCGGTGGTGTGGCGGAGGGGAAAAAAAGAGGTAAATAACCCGCGATGAAAAAGGGACCGGACACGAGGCCTTGAATTAATTTCCGGACTATATACTCTCGTCTCTCATCGTGCTACAGAAGCAGTAGCAAAAGCATCAGCAACAGCAACAGCAGCAGCAGCAGGAGCGGTATAATATGTATACACATTTGCGCAAGAGAATGTTAAAAAAACAAAAATAATAATAGTAATAATAATAATAAAAAAAACCCGTGCAACTCTTTGTTATTAAACGAACATCGTGTTGTTGTTTCCCTTCCGCAACCTCACCCCAACCTACCCTCTCAATTCGCCTTCTCGTTTCGTAAGCCACAAGATTTATCTAGTTGCGTGTCAAACGCGGAAAATAAGAAAAAGTAAAAAAAAAATCTGTAATCCTGTACAATGTTAAAAAAATATAATAATAAAAGTATTTGAAGCAAGCTAATACTCGTCAGTTGCTCATAATTGGGCTGGAAAACTCTTCAACAAAATAAAGAAAAATCGCGGGAAAAAAATATGTACGACAGTTAATAACTTTTATTTATTTTTAGCCAAACTAATTCGTCAAACAGAGACTAATTTGAGAGGGGTGGGGTAACGGAGAATAACCCACCTTGATTTTTTCTTTAAATTGTTATATATTGGGACAATAAATGGATAAGCTAATCTTATTTTATTAGTGTTCCAAGATTTATTTATAATGTAAGTCATTGATAGCTTTTATGCTGATAAATAAGTCATGATGATAAAACCTTAGTTTTTCGATACTTCGGAAACGTCGTATAACATAAAATTGTTGAAAAATCCAGTTTTTTATTCCCTTTGTTTATTCCCAACTAAACTGTCAATTACCTATTTGTTTGATAACTGTTACCAAATGAACGATAACTAATATATTACGATTATGGTTATTACCTCGGATTAATAATATCAATGAACATTAAAATATTTGAAAACCGCGTATATTAATTAAATATTAGTTACATTAGTTAAACAAATAAAAACAAAAAAACAAACTTGAAAATAATAAAACCGTTATTGTTGTAAATTTTCTCATTTTTTCTATGATTTTCCCGGTTTGTTCCAATTATTCTAAAACTACTTGGAAAAAAAACATCCTACTAGATCCAAAACTCTATAAAAAAAAAGTATATAAATATGTAAATAAATTATTATAAAACATTTAAACTATTTAAAATATGTATAAATTCAAACACATAGTAAAACCATTTTTATTAAAAAAATAAAATCATGCCTACTGAACTTCATGTACAGTTTATTTTAAACAAATTGACGCTCAATAATTAGTTTAGCTTACTCCTCCCTTAAATCAACTTCAGATCTGCTAATGATGTCAATTCACTGTAGAAATGGGCAAGGGTCCTTCTTTCTAATTAGTTAATTATCGATAGAATTTATTTTTTGTAACGTTGTATTGAGTTGAAAACCTTGATGAAAATCGTAAATATTACGGCCCTTCAAAACACGTATGACCGAACTCCGATTAGAATCGTTTTTCATCAGCAATGATTAATCGTTTCGTAACATTAAATTCACCTCTATATTATCCTACCTTCCTAACTTTTCATCTACAACAGTGGTCAACCTATCACGCGAAGTATATGCCCGTGTTTTTTATGTTGTAGATGTAATATATTGTAGCTGGGGGTTACTGTTAAATTAATAAAACGGTATGCTGGAGCCCATTTTTACTTTGATGTCTCCAGAGCCCTCTTGGTACACTCTCCCTCCTTAATCCACACATGACAAAATAAATGAATTATCTACTTGACCAAACTATTATGGTCGTCGCTAGTGGACTTTTGGAGTGAAAATAATAATATGATACACCCTTTTTTTTTCTATTTAGTCATTTTTTTAATTAGATGAACATTTAAAAATTCCATAAAAGATCTTACCTATAAATTAAAATCTTTAATATACAATATATTTACGGAAAAATAAGCGTATAGATATAATTGTAATTATTTTCTAGATTAATAAAACACTTGGGCAGAACAAAAGCGAAAATTAAGCATTGTTATAGATGTGCATGGTTAATATACTATAGTCTATAATACCATGAAAGTGATGAGTTACATGTAAAATAAATAAACATTACAAACTGACTACAAAGGAGTATAAATAACTACATATTATTTAGTGCAGACAAATCATAAAAAAAAGTTAATTTAGAGGGTGGAGACTGGAGATGTTTATTAAACAGATGAAATCTGTATACAGAATGTAACTAGACTATTTGGCATTTTTACATATAACAACAATGTAAAAATGTCAAAAAGTCCTGTTATACCAGTATAATATTATACATATATTTTAAATACTGAAAGTGCCGGTGAATGCATTGGGTTTACTATGATGTGTAATTTAATTTTTTTTTTTCATTTTTTCTCTCAGTAAATAACTTTTCTACAAATATATCTTGCTCTAATCAAAAAATTCGAATTTTTTCTTTTTATATAATTTGGATTTAGTTACATTTTTCATAAAAATGAAGAAAAGTTGAAAAAAAAATGTACAAGAAAATACACAAATATTTACGGCACCGTGATGTTAACGATTTCATTATATTCAATTTCTTTTACGTATATTTTATACCAAAATTCTTAATCCAAATATTCCAAAGTAGCGTTATTTACTAAAAAAATAATAGTTCAATAAAATACATTAAGTATATTAAATAAATCTTTACAAATTAATATAAAAGAACAATAAACAAACTTAATAATCAAAATAGTATTTTTTTGTACAGATAATATTATACATAATGTAAAATAATAATATAAATACATAAACTATTTATTATATAATTACAAATATGAATATAATTATTTAGTAGACTAAAATTTTTTAATTGGTGCTTATATATATAGAAATCTGAATATTACACAATTATTATATTTTAGATTCTGATCGAAGGGAGGAATGTATTAGTTTTACTGTTTTTTTTTTTTTTAGCTTAAATTTTGCTCCGATATATAAACTATAGCACCTCTTTTGAAAGAAAATTTTATCAAGTAGTCTGCTACTTTAAGGAAGACATTTTTTAATTGTCCGAGTTTTAAAAATAATTGTGAAAACCGGGAAAAACGTAGAAATTAAAGGACAAATAGTTTCGTCAAAACGATTTCATGATTTAAAATTTTTGTAACTTTTATTTTCTCCTAGAAATCTTGCTTGAATCAAAAAATGATAAAAGGCTGTTTCTGTTAAATTTTGAATCTAGTTGTTTATAATAATAAATCGTTTTTTTTGATTTTCTTAGTAGTTTTAGAAATATTGCTACAATAAAAATACTACAAAAGATTGTTGTTGTTACATTATTAATCTAGTTAATGAGTAAAGTTAGTTTCTGATTTGCTGTATACTTTTTTAAATAATTGAGTAAAACCGAAAAACAAATGTAAAAGAACGGAAAAATTTACGAAAATAATGCTTGCAATAATGTTACAATTCAGTTAAAATATTCGTAGATACTTAAAATTTAAACGGAAAACTGATATTTGAGTTTTCTAAACATGGTAAAATCTTTGAAAATTTAAGCCATTTTTGAGCTGTTTTTAACAATTTTAGTTTTTAAAGTTTTTCACGGAATATTAATTTAATAGGTCTCGTAGATAATTAGGTACTCGTGGTTAAAATTGTTAGACCACACAGAAAGCCGTAAAAATGTGAGTTAATTAAAAGTTGTGGTCAAAACCAAAAAATTGAATGTAATGTATAATTTTTTTTTTTTTTTTTTTATGAGAATTTGAATATCGAATTTTGACGAACAATTATGTATTATATATGATTATTAAAAAATATAAAATTATATAACTATTATACCACTTTATTAAGACATATTATTGAAAAAGCAATACTATTAACTGAGTAAAATTTCAAAATGTTGCTTTGATTATTAACATATTTATAGGGTATTTTAGATATACTATACTATATTGGATATAGAGTATAGGCATTTTATGGTTTTTTATTTTTCCATGAAAAAATTTTTTTTGCTGAACAGAATTGCTTGAACATTTAACACGAAATGTTAAGTTATTAGTGGTCGAGGAAAAAAGTTGAGCATTATAACAATACTTTTGGATTTTGAGTGGAGCCAAGAAGTTTATAGTTTTACAATGATATTTATTTTTTTTTTCTGTGGACAACTTTTCTACCGGCAATTTCGCTCCAATCACAATATTAAACAAATGTTATTATAGAGAAAATTTATAATGCACTAGCTGTCCCACGCCCGGCGTTTCCCGTGCCAATTTGTGTTATTATTATTTTATCCATATTCGTTTCTGGTTTTGGTATCAAAATTGAATTAAAATCCTTCGGCGGACTAAATATGTTCTATTGTGAAATTTTAATAGTGTATGTAATAGTAATAATAATGATTATAATAGTATTATTTTCCGTGGCAACCTTTGCATAAACAAAAATAAATAAATAAGCAATTAGATATTTGTACCAAATATACCTAAAAACACCTATTTACCCCCTTAGAGGTTGAATATTCAAATATTCTTTCTTAGCAGACACTTGAATCATATTAGCTATCTGTGTGCCAAATATCGGTGGTTTCGGCAAGTCTATGATAAATCAATCAGTCAATCAGCCAGGACATGTCATTTTATAAATATAATGTTATGTAATTATTTTACCATAATATGACATATATATTAGTAACAAAACAACACTATTAATCGAACTCCGCTCAGAATTTTTTTTTCGTTAGCAATGTTTAAACATTACGTACAGATATACATTAAAATATCAATAACAGTGGCTGCACCCGTCTACATTATCCTAAGATAGCTTTTGTTTTCATATGTGTTACAAAATCAAATTTTGAAGAATCATAAAATCTACGTAATTCCAAAATATGTACAACCTTCTCTCAGAATTTTTTTTATTAACAATGGTTTATCATAATTGCATACAAATCGAAATAAGATAACGTAAACTTCTAAATTATTTTCTTACCTACAACGAAAGCACTCTCGATAGAAGTATCAGCTCTTTTTTAATATAGATTTATTTTAATTTTTTTTTCCAAAAATTCCAATGTATCGAATATATTATATAATAAAAACGATATCAAGCTGTCATTTGAGCCAACCGTGAAAACTACGATAAAAACTTTCGTCAAGTCACATCAGACGAATACAATGTATATTCGAACAACCGTGTTTTCTATATACTCGTAGATACGCACTTTATTTTTCGGACTTTCAAAATTGTTTCCAATAAAAAAAAAAAAAAAACACCCCCGAAAAGTTCCCTTAATTCAAAAACGTTGTATCGGACTACGATTAATTAATTCACAAAACGAGCACGTCCGGTACCTATAGGTATAATAATAATATGCTATTTCCGACACATCACATCTACTGAATTTTCATGCTGGTTTTTTTCTGACTTAGAACGATAAAAACCGCATTCTCGAAAGTATAATCATACTAGTTATATACCCATCATACATGACGGGTTATAAGCCATTGAAATATTCAAATGGCTGGTTTAAATCCAAATTGTGCAAATATTTATGCGACAACTTTTTTATATGCGAATTTTAATGAATACCAAATATTTTAACCAAAGTTTTATTTTATACTGTTACATTGAAAAAAATATTATTACGTACAAAAACTGCGCACTCGCATATAAACTCTTTAAGTTTAGTTATTTGTGTTTATACTTCAATTTCAACCTACACGCCATGATTTACATTCTAAATATAAGAAAAAAACCCCGTTTTAAACAAACAGACAGATATACAGAAGGATCTGCCTGATCCATCAATTCATATACGGGATCCGGACGATAATATCGACTCATTACTATATTTTTTACCGAAGAAATTCAATTGGGTTCGAAATCAGAGGTGAAAATTCAGATGGGGGAGGAATGTAGCCATTAAAACGGCTGCTTTCAAATCTTAAGTGCGACTTTTCGCATATTTTACGTTGATGACAATTTTAATCTTTTTAATTTTGAATTCTGAGTAAGTCAATAAAGATGTTAATTTTGCAAACATGTATGTAACTTTTTCGGCCATTAAAAATGTCTCAACAAAGTTTTTTCACTTCTCATACCTACCTCAAAAGATAAGAATTTTTCGCCAAGTTTTACTTTAGTTGCAAACATTTTTATAATTTCCAAAAATTACTTATTAAGATTTATTTATAAAAAACTTGTTTAGTTCCGATTTCTTCATGTAGTACCGTAGACCATAATAATAATACCGCTTAGAATCGTTTTTCTTTTTCAAAAATTGAGCGTGGTAAATAAACAAAATTAAACTATTTTAATATCCTACCTTTTCAACTACCCACCTAAAATAGTGGCCTACTCATTGCACAGAGTATATCCTTTAACGTTTTTTATATTTATTGAACAAATTTAATACACATATACATTAAATGCCAAAGAGTATCATAATCAAATTAATAGAATTTTACTATAGGTATGTACTGTAAACTTCTTATGGAATCAAAATCTAAAACCACATTAATAACGAAATTCGATTACATATTACGGATATATTATTATACATATTTATAGCGAAACTTTTGATTTTAACATTTAAAAAACAAACAATAAAAAAATCATAACTATCATCACCACCAGTAGCGTTACTTCTGCAGGCTTTTTACTCGCATACATATCCGCCGGATAACTTCCGACATAAATATTCTGAAAACGCCTTATTGCTGCCCCGGCTACGACCGACCGTACCTACGATTAATTAAGTAGTAAAACCGGGAAAAACTGCAAACGCAAGCAAAATGTTATTTTCGCACGTATCTCGGCACTTTCGAGTGCGTGGTTTCCTTTCGTCCGGTGTAATATATTATGATAATATATGTAGGAAGGTATATAGGTACCTACATAATATAATAATACATTTTACAACTGGATAGTGTTCTTTAAAATATTATTCCATCCTCGGTTGGTATAAATATAATGGTAATAATAGTACTCACATCATCGTATTATATTGCACGTGAGAAATATTTTCAAAACCTAGTCAAAAATCGTAGATCGAATCGATCTTTCGAAAACCGTAACAAGATTTTATTTTTAAATATGTTATACGTGAAAACTCATTTTCGCTACACACGTCGTCAAATAAAAAGACAAACTGACACGAATAAAAAAAATTAACTGCCATATTAACTGTAGTCGATATGTTTTGTCAATGTCGAAAATAAATATAGCAATAGAATGTCTTATAACGCGATTAACGGTTATTATTATTATTATTACTATAATTTTTATATTTTTTAATACCTACTCGTTTATTAGCTGTTGTCGCCCAACAGCATATAACCATTTTGATTTGTGATTGATCCATTTCAATCGTTTATGTGTGGAACTTTGGAAGTGTCATACTTTGTTAATCTTGTAACAGGGTTTAGATGTCGATACATTTATGAAGCGTTAACGCTTTGATGGTGTCTTAGTGAACTAACACGACATCGACAAACTATTGATGGGTTGGGTTCAATACCAACGACCACAAAACAAATTGTTTGCTTCTTTTTTCGTAATTTTTCTCATGTGACATGCTTTACGTGGTTTTACATAACAAGCCGAGAGTTATTTTTCATTAAGTTTTGACATGAGTTAATTAAGTATGTAAATGGAAGAGACGGGAGTCCCCAAGACAAAACAATTTTACATTGAAAACATTATTAACAGCAACACAACATGATACTTCTACACCCGTACGATAAAACACCAGCGCAGTTTTTTGTTCTAGTGCTGAAATGGATCCTAAAGTACTACTTTTCGGCCCAGCATTACTAAGGTTATCGACGAACAAATAAAGAAGCCGATACTGTTGGAATAAATAGGAAGTTGCAGGAATAATTGTATAATTTTTATTTGGTAATAATAAAATTTAATAATTTAAAATGTTTTAAAATTTTGGTATTCTTTAAAAATGTTTATATTTAACAGAATTATTTAAAAATTTAATAGAATGTTCATTAAAAGTTGTATTTAGTGGTAAAAAAAAAAATTGTTTTTATAAGTTTTAAAATCAAATTTTGACGAATATCGTAAATATCACGAAATATCACGTCTTTCAAAATATATAAAATTGAATATAATATAATATTCATTGTCAATAGTTTATCGTTGGTTACAGGTATAAATTAAATAACTGTATGTATCCCCCCTTCCTTAATGCCCACCTTTAACAAAATCAGCTCTTTTTTTTAGATTCTGAGTGAAGCGAAGAAGCTTATAGTTTTACAAAGATGTTTAATTTTTTTTATTATTATTATTATTATTATCTGTGCGCAACTTTTCTGCCAGAAGACTTACTCGAATTTCTACGTGTATTATCTTTTCTAAAAGAGAATCGACGTAGGGAGGTAATTTAAGGAGGTAATTTTCAGTTTTCTCGTCAAATTTGAAAAACCAAAAAAAAAAAAAAAAAAAAAAACGGGAAAATGTACGAAATCTATTACCAAAATATTACGATTTTTTTTTGTCCTATGTACAACTTTTCTACCAGTAATTTTCTCCAACATTTAATGACAGAAATATTTCTAAAAGTAAATTTCACTAGAATCATACTTTATAAAGGTAATCTTTCAATTTTCCCAAGATTTTTCCCAGCAAATTTGAAAAACCGGGATAAAACATGAGAAAATCAGGAAAAACGTATGAAAACTGGGAAAATCGGTACAATATTAAACAAATATTATCAAAGAAAATATATAAAGCCTATTTAATTATTTTACTTTAAAATGACGTATATACTATTGATAAAGCATCACTATTAATTGAACTACGCTCAGAATCGTTTTTTCATAAGCAATGGTCATTGCTTACATGTATACATTGAATTATCTCTAACAGCGGCTGCACCTGTCCCCATTATCCTAGGACGTTTTTTTTTTTGCTGTGCAAACTGTCTCATTCTCATTCTTCCATAATACCAAAAGTTTAAACATTATTACAATAAAGTGACAAATTTTATTTAATGTTTTAAAAACTTATAATTTATAAATTTAAATTCAAAACTAATGAAATAAAAAATGTAATATTTCGGTGGCTATTTTTTACCCTTCTTAACTTTATAACTCCAAAATAAGTTTAACCGACAGCGCTGCAGCGGTATCAGAGAGAAATGATTTTGCTTCATTAAGCGGAAATATTGTAATGGGCAGAAGGGTTGGAAGTTTTCGGAACTAATCTTCTAAATCGTATAATACGGTTAGGTTTAAATATGGTACCGTAATATACGCTGATGTAAATTATGCAACTTCATGGATAGAATACCCTCAGCTGATAGTGATTTTTATCACCAGATTGCTATGCTAGTTATACATAATTAAGTAACTGATAAATTCAATGTCAGTGACAGTCATAATACCTGTATATCGGGAAATTACCATCGCCGGTACCTATATACTCGAATTTAGCCATGAGTAAAATATTGTGGCTGGCTCCTTATAAATTTTCAGGTAACTCGATCGTTATTTTGGCTATATGATCGGGAATCTCACTCAATAAATAGATTCGCTCTAATGTAACAATATTATTATCATAAATATTGATATATTATTATATTGTTTTATTACGGATTTCGGGCAACATGTGTGCGGATGCGGGTCCGGAAGACGTTCATGATGTAGTATAAAATAATACAATATGTTAAATGAAATTCAGAAAACGCCATGAATTCGAAAGGCACTGTGAATAATAATACAATGTATTATAATACTGCACGATTAATTAAACGCAAAACAAATACACGATGGTAACACGATCATGTTTAAAATAGTATGTTACGCGTACACTGCATATGCCATAAAAAAAATAAATAAAAAATAGCTAATTTTAAAATAATCGATCATGTACAAAGGTGAAACATATACATAAATCACAAATCATTATACTGATTATAATTAGGACTTTTGTAAAAATTGTAGCATAAGTATTATAATTTGTCACTAAATAGCAAACTGTTTTTTTTTTTTTTTTTTTTTTTTAATTATTCTCACTAAATACCCAAATTATTAATACCTAAATGCCTAAGCCTAATGAACTTAATGATATTATAATTACAATGATCCTAGTAAAAAAAATATACTTTATTTTCGCTATTATGTGTTTTCGTTCATTTTTAAAATTCGCTATTTTTATTTTCCCTATTATTAATACGCGATTTTTACATTCGTGGTTATTTCTTCGCCATTTTCATCGGATACCATACATACCTACTTAAATGTATATATATTGTTATTACCGCACGAACTCGTCTCGGCACTTTCATGCGGTTTCTCAATACAGCTAAAACCCACTACGCGCACGGTGTATATATAAATAATAATAATCTAATGTGGTATAAGGACCGCCACATTCTTGAAATTATTCCGGCGGTAATATTCGCCATAGCGCATACAATTTTTAATAAACTAATGGTTCGTACATTGTTGTGCGCTAATAGCACTATACATAATATTATATACTTACGGTTGCGAAGGCGGCAATAATACCGAAATCCACAATTTCGGTTTACAAGTATAATGATATCCGATAATACGTACGAATGCGTACTGATAACGCATACGAAATCGTGGGGCCGGATTTAAATGCCTAACATCAAAAAATGATTACAAAGAAAACCTATTTAATCGCAACAAAAGCCCTTAAACGATAAATTTTGATAATTTTTACGAGTTACTAATAAAGATGATACTGCAAACGAGTTGCCGTGTGCAATGTGCCACTGTTATAGAAGGAAAGTTGGGAAGGTTTAATATATACATAAATATATATAAATATAGAATAATTTCATTTATATCTATATGCAACGATAAGTACAACGTAATTATACCATGAACCCCGTGTTAAATTTTTTGTTAGCATTTATAATATAGCAAAATATTTTTGTCTGCGTAATACCAAATAAAAACTAAAAAAAAATGGGGAAATTTTAAATCACTAAAATCGATTGCATATTATGGTCGTGTACATAATTTAATAACCTCATAATTCATAAATATGTAATTAAAAAAAAGAGCTGATACTGGGAGTGGAAGCGGCCACTGTTGTAGGTGAGAAGTTAGGAAGGTATTTCATTTATATCTGTAAGCACCGATAAACTATTGCTTGACAAAAGATGATTCTGAGCGCAAATCGATAACACATAATTTGAACTGCCGTTAATTTTTTTTATGATTTTCGTTTAAATTTTTTTTCAAAACGCTTATTAAAAAAAAAAAAGTCGTTCGATGATTTTGGAAATTTTACCACGTCTAGGTAAGTCCAATATAACTATTATTACAAAGTTTTAAGTCTCTATGTATATTTATAACCGAATTACAGCAAAAACTCCCGAAAATTTAAATTCCTTAAACGCTCAAAAATGGCCCAAATGTTTTGACAGTAATACCGTAAGTAAGTAAATTAAAAAACTAATTTGTGATTTTTCGATTAATCATTTTTTCTGGTAGAAAACATAGTTTGTGTTTTTATAAAATAATGAAATCGTGAAAATTTACGTTTTCCTACGTTTTTTCCCACTTAAATGCTTTTATTTAAAAATGGCGTTAAAAATCAAAAGATTTAAAGTACAATCTAGATAACATGAGCTTACAGAAAAATTGCTACACGTAAAAATCGGAACAAGTTTACTAAACAAAAACGTGTCCACAGTCTAGAACAAAAAACAAAGAAAAAAAATAAACAGCATTGTAAAATAAATATCTCCCTTGCTACGCTCGCAATTTAAAAATAAGGTGAGAAAAAAAAAATGATTATTCGTTAATTTCTATTTTTTGTCTTACACGTTTTGATTTAATTTCAAGTGCTGGATTATCTTAATTGTTCACTTTTATACAGTTGTACGTTTGGTACTATTAATAATTACTAGATGCTTGCTGCAAACCTATTAGTTATCATTGGAGTTCAGTCATATCGTAATGTTATGTTTATTTTTAACTTTTTGAAGTTATAAATACTTGAAAAATATTACAAAGAAAATTTGTTCATAATTTAAAATGTTTACACAGTCTCATAATACCTGGCAGTAAAAAGTTCAGGTAAAAATTATGCTTATATTTTGTTCCTTTTTACAGAAGAATTAACTTAATATTTTTTCTTTATACTTTCCAAATAACTCACAACCGCGTGTATAACGTATTTCTAACTGTATAGTTTTCCTTCTCATTGTCATAAAACTTATTAACTGGAATTTGGGGAATTTTCTATGTCATTTTGAATTTCTTCGATGGATAAACCTCTAATCTTTTAATCAAATTGATAATATAATTTTGTATTTTTTTAATGTGGTGACATTTTTTGAAAACCAACCATTAGCCTCAATTAAAATAACTATCAGTAATACTTCCAGTACAGGTTCCAACTTACCTAAATCAGTGGCGGATTTAAAGTGTGGTGAGGTGGCCCGCCCCTTTGACAGTTATATTATATGAGTAATTCTAAACATATGAGTTCTTAATGATTATAAATCGAATATTCAAATTGCGGTTAAACCAATAATTGCAACACGCACGTATGAACGATCATATTCAACGTAAAATGTATGAAACCATACTGAAGAAGTACAATGAATACAATAGGAGAAATTCCTTTAAATGGATTGGCATTGCTTAATATTCACAGATAAATGGTTTTAGGTCTATTTTCCAAACGACAATCTAGGCATTTACAGTTTTCCCTACAATAATAATATTCAAACCAAATAAATACATTTTTAGTTGTTTTTCTTTATTTTGTAATATTTCAACTGTTTCAAACTTTTATAAAATATAAATTATACTTTTAAATTTGATCTTGTTAGAAAAATTTGAGTTATACTTTATTTGAAGGCCTAACATCCAATTCTAAATATTGTGTTTACAAAATAAATATAAAAAATGTTTGGCCTTCCCTCACAAAAAATCATATATTTGCCATTGACCTAAATCATTTGATTTTGAAAAGAAACAAAATTGTTGAACATCAAGTTATTTTAAATGTATATATTTTATTCCAACTAAATACTTATATGACAAAATAATTTTTACTTATAGTTTAAATATCAATTTATATAAATAAGTAACACTGACTTCGTTTGGTGGACGTATCTTGCAGCAATCCAAAAAGTTAATCAATGATAGATTGACAATTTGTTTTATTTATAATCAACGGGATTTTTTTCGAAAAAAAGTTTCTGACAAAAATAATCGGTTGCATTTTCTAATAACATGATTGCGAACAGTTGCAAATGAATTTAAAAATAACGGTACCAGTTTAGTGGGACCCCTACTCAACAAAATTAAGATGGCCTCCCTGGCCAACTCTACAAAAGGTCTTGTTTCTCTCCATATAGCCAATGTTACCCAAACAACAACAATGATAAAAAAGCTGTCAACACCGTGAAAATTTGACTTTTCGTGTATTCATTGCGGAAACGGAATAAAAAAAAATAAAAAAATTGATATATATATATAGAATGTACAATATGCATTTGTATATAAATCTTAAATAAAAAACCTTCGGATATATTACATTGTAAATGATAATAATAATGTTACGTATATATTATAAAGTTATCCGTCATCCATATAATATATATTATTATCCTATATGTATATTATATATATATATATATATATAATTTATATATAGGAGTTGATATGACTTTCGAGTGCTTTCAGGGGAAAAAGAAAAAAGTAGGTATACCAAACTCTATATACGCGTCGTATGTTGTTTCGCGATCTCATTTTACGTCCACGCCGCCACCCCGTCATGGCGAGAAATCGATAACAATAATATTTCATTTTTCAAAAAAAAAAAAAAAACCGAATCGTTTCCCGAGGTAATCTATCATGCAAATCGTAAGTCACCGGTCCAACCCCTTCTTCCCCTCCCCACTATCGGTATATAATACATATTATTATTATTATTATTATTGTACCGAACGATTGAAAGTGGAGGGCAGGAGGTTAAAAAGGAGAAGAAAAGGCCGCGGCGTATACGCCGCGCGGTGGCCATTTATACTACTGCTACTCTCTGTTCGGCACACGCTATCTGTTGCTTTCAAAAAAAAAAAAAAAGAGAGAGAAATAAAGAAAGAAAAAAGGATACATCAGCGAAAAGATTCGACACACAATGCTCACCGCCAATCTATAAAACAGTCGGTACATACCGCATCGATATACGAGCATTATATAATATTGTGATATGTGTTAAAGCTAACCGACGACCACGATGGCCATTGTCCGGGTTCGCTTTTCTTTTTCGAAAGTATATACTTAATTTCTGAACGGACCGACCGGCCGACGTTATATTCCTTTAAAGCACTGGCTGCAGCTGTTCTCTCGGTTCTCTTATATTTATCTCACGCAGTCTCGCCCCCGCGTATTATTTTTCTTCCTCTCTTGTACATTATATCACTGGACGTATCTATAGCACCGCGTATAGTCGACGTCGTCGTCGTCCTCGTAACCCGTCAAACACAATGGACGACGACTGACTTTTTGAATTGCAGAAAAAAGAGAGATGGGGGTAAAGATATACCACATAATATTATATTATATATATATTATTATAGGAAAGGATTTTTCGTATTGGTCTACACTGCTGCATCACCGCATTCTGTTGGGTCTTTTGTGTTGGTTTCATATATAAGCCACCCGGCTCCCTTCCTTCTATATATGTACAAGGGGGTATCGAAGACACACGCGTAGATAATATGAATATAATAATAATATATGGAGAAGTTTTCTGTCAAAAAAAATATCGTATATGATGGGGGAAAAAATACCACCACTCCGCAGTATAATCAGTAACTATATGCTTCTATAACGTAGGTAATATTATTATTTTATACCTACGTATATATTTTTTATGTTAATAAAAAACTTTATCTCGGAAAGAAAAAAGTAGTTCATTGTTATTATTCGCGAATTGCGACGTAGGTATACTAAAATAAAAATAATAATAACAGTATAAGTACCTACACCACAAGCCCGCAAACCGTGTAATAATTTCGGTCTGTACCTAGGTTAATTGTTTCACAATGTAACTGTCATGTTCAGTAAAAACCGAAAACAATTTGCGAACCCACAAACATGATATTCTAGTTTTGAATACTATGTTATAATATTATATATATACATTTTCGTCTAAAACGAAATTGTTTTTAGGCGAGATGATTTTATTTTACTATTTTTGGTTGTCCGGAAAACTCGAGTTTATTATTTTAATATTTTTTTTTAAAAAACCGGACATATTTCACACAGTGGGTGGCCTGCCTACCTTCTTAGGTGGAAAGTTAGGAAGATTTAGCATATTATATATATTCCGCTATATTTATCCAAGTAACTGAATTCTAAAAAAATTTAACATCTTTCAAGATACGGTGTAAAGATTTTAAAGCCATCATACTAACTGATAAATATTTTCCGAGAAAACAAAACAAAAACCAATGTAAAGAGTGAACTGTTGTGAATTGAATAAAAAAAAAAAAAATGATTTTTACAAAATACCGCCGGACAAGTTCAAGCCCTTTTAATATACAACATGAAAAAATCGGAGTTTTTTAATAATCGAAAAAGTATTTTCAGAGAGAGAAAAACATATCTTAGTAAAAAATATAATCAATACATTCAAAACAATTATAAACAAATTAATAACTTAAATACTCTCGAGTATAACTATATTATAATTAAGGAATTTTAGGTTTTGTTATTGGGCTCGTAATTAAATATACCTAGAACATTAATACATTTATATTTTTACCGTAAATATGTGGTTATTATTACATTATATTGGTTGCTTTAAAAACCCGTAGAATATCAATTTATGCGATTTCAATGCACGATAGATTGTTGTACCAGATCGACAATATGAATACCAGAAAGTAAATTTTTGAAACGCTGTATTGTTATAAATAAAATATCTGTACAAGCTATTTGTACTGATAATGTTTTGCCGAAACGAAAAGACAGTCAAGACTTAATCGATTAAATATTGTTTAACTCTATACGAGAAGTTTGAAAAAATAATAATAAGGGTTTATTCGGAAATGAACTCCGTGATTAAGATAATTGTATTTGTTCTACGGTTAAGTGTAAGTTAACTGAACAGCACCGCGTCGTTATATTATTCGGTAATTTTAGATTTAACAGTACCTACCTACGTATAATCCCGGGCAACGGGGCGATATATACAGAGTGATTCAATATGATTCGACAAGTGCAATATATTTTATTCTGTTTCTAATATGTTTGTTAGTTTTTCTATTCTACATAATTCATTATCATAATCCTGTGAGCAATACAATTGAAATATTATGAAAAAAAATGTCTTATGGATGGTGCTAAAATAAAAATAATATTTACACAATCTTAGTATAAAGAAGATATGGCAAATAATTTACACGCGTGTCAGGCATGAACCAGGAGAAATTGTCGATGGTACAAGAAAGACTTTCAGGTGTGCATATATTATATTTTTTTAGTTTTCTGGATAACACATATTAAAAGAACTCAATTTTTTATCCTGTATTAATGATCAGTATTTTATTTATTATTCTTTCAAAAATCTTGCGATTTCGCTGTTAACAAATATTTGGTACATGGTATAAAAGTCTTAATTAAAAGTTGACATTTTTATGATGTTATCAGAACCTAAATTTGTTTACTTTAATATTTTATTGGTATTAACCACGTTAGTCTAAACTATAACTCATTATTGATGAAATCTGCTTTGATTTAAACATTATAATAGGTAAAATATACGTACTTATATCTGGTTAAGAATTGAAGACAAAACACATCGATAATTTTAAAATTGTCATATTATCTTAAGTCAAGTTAACATTTTGAAATCTATATAGCTATTTATACAAATATTAATTTTACGCAACTTTTACACATATTTTTTATTCAGTAAGTACTCTGTGGATAAAATTGATAAACCAAACAAAAATGCTAGAAAATTTAACGGGAGATACATTTAAGTCATATATTGTGGTAAAAATAAATTTAATTTTTTTTATAAAAATTTTAATATCAAAGTTTGACGAAAATTGTTTTAGTAAAAGATATTATTAAATAAAGTATATAATACATAATTTGTTATTATTTTACAATAGTATGATAACATATCTATTGCTCACCAAGCAACACTATTAACCAAACTCCGCTAAGAATCGTTTTATGCTTAATGATTGCGTACAACATTTAATTTCCCCTCTACTTCCCAATTTCTCACCTACAACAGTGGCCCGGCAATTGTACGAAGTATGTTGGTATTTTTTCTTTTATTTTTATTTACACTATTTACAGAATAAATAGTTCAACAAAAAATAGAGTTATCTAGGTTTTGCACTAGACATTTCAATTTATTTTATTTCAGTTAAAAAGATTTTAAAATCGCATCGTGGAACAAATTTGATTAAAACATATTATATTACACTAAATTACTCTTTATATTTTAAGAGGTGTCATTGATTATTTAGTAATCCTGATGAAATTTCTTCGCGTATTTATTTGTTATACACTTACTAAAATAATATAATTATATTATTTTATTAAAATATAGAACGAGAGAAAAGAGATTAAAAAAAATTGTATTCGTACATTTTATAAACAAAATATATATTTATACGGAATGACTCTCTAAGCGTGTTCATCATATTTTTTTGGTTAAATTTTGTCTGATTTTTAGTATTTTTAAGTATGGTTGAAGCCGATATTTTTGCATACTTAGATTTTTCACAACATTTAAGGGATATCCTAAAACAACACCAACTTTTGTTTTTCAAATGAGAATCTATATAAAAAATTCCATAAATAGACAGAGTACTAGTTTAAATAAATTTTGGTATTGAAATATTTTATTTCTGTCAAGCCGTTAACGGCCGTAGACTTCTGCTAAGAAAGGATTTTTGAAAATTCAACCGTTAAAAGTTTTTAGTTATATTTAATAAGAATATTTAATTTCTTTTTTATTTATTTCTGTTTATTCAAGGGTTACCATGATAATAAGGATGATAATTTGGTTGTCACGGACAAAAAAACTATTATTATTATTATTATTATTATTATTATCACACCTATTTGTTTTTATTCAATTCTGACACGACCAAAACCAGAAATGAATATAGATAAAAAAATAAAATGAAAATTGGCATGGCCAACATAGGATGTAGGACAGCTAGTAATTACATGTGCATTAAACATTTTTTTTAATAATATGTATTTAATATTGTACCTATTTTTCCGTTTTTCCTACATTTTTTCCCTGTTTTCTCATGTTTTTTCCCATTTATTAGAAAAATCTTGGGAAAATCAAAAAATAATTTGTTAGGAGGAGATTAGTGGAGCACTAATGAAACGCCGTGCACCGTAACGTCACACAAATGACATTCCACTACTCTCTATCTATCTAAACTTAAAAATGGAATATCTCGTTATCTGTGTGCCAAATTTCAGTCCTATCCGTCAAGTGGTTTGGGCTGTAAGATGGTGAATCAATCAGTTAGGATAAGTTATTTTCTATACATAGATTTTACCATGATATGACATAAATATTGTTGACAAAGCAACACTATCAACCGAACTTATCAACTCTGAATCGGTTTTACGTAAGCAATGGTTAATCATATTCAAAAATATCGGTTTTAACTTCACTCAGAAATACCAAAAAATAGAATTTGTATATTATTTGCAAAATTCAACAAAAAACTGGGGCACTTAGTGAATCACCCTGTATACATTTTTTTAAATAATTCCATATTGATCAAAACGTACGCACATTTTACTCAGGATTAAAAATAAAAATAATAAAAAAAAATATATTTTTTTTAATTTAGGTTTCCCTCCCTTTTTGTAGCCAAGAAAACCCAGAAATAAATTATCAATTACAGAATATCGTCATTTGTTGCCGGTTTTATTTTAATATTGAAAAAAAAAATTATTAGTAATCTAGAAAAATAATTTAAATAAAAGACAAAAAAATCTGCATTTTACGAGATTTAAATATATATCTCGTATAAAGATCAAAGCAAAAATATTGTAGAATTTTCACGAACCGAAAATGTTTCCCTAGAAAAAAAATCCACGAATCTTAGTAAAACTGCATAGTACATATAATAATAGAAGCTTCTATGATATGCTCAAAATCTTAAGAAAATACACTCCAAATTTAATTATAGTTAATAGGTAATTAACATTATTTGCAATGACGATAGTCTTTCGGCAGACGACGAAGTCCTAGATCGAGAAGATCGAGTTGCGAAAAAAAATAGTTTTTACAACATGTATATATACATAGCGTATTAAAATATCCCAACAGTTAATCTTTATTAACACAAGTTCTGTTCGACTATTACATACAGCTTCACCCATGCAAGTGCAGTCAACCATTTTAATTTAGATGTGCAATTCGATTATCCCCGACCCAGAGATAGGTCATCATCCTTAGTGTGCAGGTGTTCAAGGGTATAGGTAGGAACACGTGTATATTTTCCGAGGAAACATCACTTGGTTGTTGTTAAAGCGATCGCGTACGTCCACGTTATTATTCCGGGCACGAATACACGACACACGCGCTGGAAACAATATGCCACCTGACCCCCATTTGGTTAATGAAAACACATTTCCGGAAACTACTTATCGATTTTATTCTTCAACAGGCTGTCAAAATATTTGTTCGTCATACTCCGAGCAGGTATTATGTATAGGAAACACTCAGACGCTTAAATATTATTATGTGCACACGAGTACATTATAAATAATTACATTCTAATTATATGAATTATAGTATCAGACGATAAAATGTAAGTAATATTTATATAATATTACATACAATGTAATATATGTACGCCCGTACATATCGGAGTAAGATTTCTAGTAGACATTTTTGTCACAGTATTAAAAAAAAAAATATATCTTTGTAAAACTAGTAGATTCTCCGCTACACTCAGAATATAAAATAATAATTATTATCTGCCATTTTATTTTATTCATACAATTAGGTTCGAATAATTATTATAATATATCTTGTTTGCAACGTAGCAGTTCATAAATTGTAAAATACAGAATAAACGAATTAATAATGAATAGTTTAATTCAATATTATTAAATAAAGGAATAAATTTTAATTAAATTCGACGGTGGTTGCTCGTACAAAGAATTTATGTGAAATATTTTTACATTTATTAACTGAACTTGGTGAAAATTAAATAGGAATATATTTACCAATATATATACATTAAAAATGCAAATTAAATTCAAAATGCTTAGTTATCATTTTATATTTTGAACATTTTGATTATTATTGACAACTCTCGAATCTAAATCCCACTAACTTTTGAAACATAATGAAGTGCTGTAATCTCAAGAAAATATTACAGTAAAATTTGCCATCTCCGTAATACATATGTTACCCACTTAAAATACAAATAATTATGGTGGTTTGGTCAATAGCAAATGTCTTAAATTATTTTATTTTTGATAATTTTTGAGTATTTTTGATGTAAAATTTGAAATCTGAATTAAAATATTAACGACACATTAAGAGTTCAAGTCCATTGAAAAGAATATTAATTTAATTTATAACAGTCAGTTTGAATAAAATATGAATTCAATTTCATATTTCGCTCATATATTTTAAACTTATACCGGATCTACAAATTATTTAAAACATGTATATTACGAGATCTATGATTATTTGATGCAAACATAACATTACAATAGGAGTTATTTAAAATTATTTATTAAATATATCTTTAACGTCGTCATCAAAACTTAAACCTAATTTTTGTAATTTTTCCCGATAAAAAATAGTATAATAATTTCCCACTCTCACGTATATTATCAATCGCCATAATATATAATTATTTAAAAAGAGAAAAAACCACACTTAAATAAAAATTCAAGCGAACAAGAAAACCAGAATACCCCGAGCGATATAATTATCGCGTTTAATGGCAACGTGGGAGAAAAGTCCTTATTGTTGTAATATAACGCCATGCAGCTCAAGTCCCTATTTTTAGCAACGGGCGTATTGTTGTATTATGTTGTATAGATTCTGAGGTGGTATAGAAAATTTCGATCGTCAATAGTATGTTCTGTACGTAATGGCACTTATTTTTTTTTTTTATCGTAAAATTCTCTAATTATAATAATGTATAGGCAATTTTTAAAAACAGCTGATTGTTCTGATGCATGTACCATTATTGTAGATGGTTAGTAGGAAAGATATTATGCCCGTATATAATAGTTATAGTGAATACACTGGCAATCAAAAACCAATTTGATGCTAGATAAACTTTTAAAATTATTAGTCCCTTGCAGCCAAGTTATTCCAGATATCGACAATGACTACGGACTATTGTCTTTTATTGTCGGTTTTATTTTAATTTTTAGAAAAACTGTTAAAAAAAAAATGTTCAAATAAATAAAATAACTAAAAAAATTCAGCATTTTTCTAAGGTATGACGTAACAAAAGTTGGAGCAATTTTTACCTTTAATTGAAAAAAAAAAAAAGCATTTAAATTCCAAAACGAAAAATAAAATTCAAGTGTACAATAATATTCTTACAAACAAGAATAATATTTAATAATAATATAATAATATGTAATATACTTATATACATTTATATATTATATACAATATAAGTAGGTTAAGTTTCGTAAGTTTCGTAATAATACATGGGTATACTATTGAAAATAAAAGAAAGATGCACCTTGTACTGCTCGGTCGTAATACATTTATATTATAATGTTCCTCTAAAGTGTTTTTAGAGTTAATCGTATATTATTATAAGTAATTAGAAATTAAATCGTTAAATAATTAATTATACAACACCAAAGCTTATTGGAGAAAATATTATTTTAATATTTAACCGTACGCCTGATATTACAATAATATATAAATCGGCGTCCATTATTCACCATCACGTATATACGGATTACATAAATAAATTGAAAACGTTTGCCATTTTTTTTTTAACCGTACGCTGAGTACATTGTGTAAATACTTAGGGTCTAAAATAAATTAAAAGAATGTACAATACGTTTTAAATCGTGAATTGTGATAACATTATTATTATTATCGTCAATATTTCGTAAAATATATTACAAACTATTTATATATGTGTATTATTTTATTATATTAGCCAAATATAGACATGTGAAATTTATCACATTTCAAGAAACGTTTCAGGAATCAGGCTTCCGGAAATGCTTGAATATCTAACAGGTGGTTGTTAATTCTTAATTGAACTTTGTGATTAAAAAAAAAAAGTAGAGTGCAATGTAGTATTTTTTCCCTTAAAAGTTTTGAGTTCAAATTTTATTTTTAACTATGGTATTTTAAAAAATGTATAACTAAACTTCGCTCAGAATCGTTATTCATTTGCAAACAGTTTATCATTTCTTAAATTACTTTATGTGTTGTACCTATCCAACTTCCCATCTACAACCAGAGGATCCCAATCCGTCAACTCTATTTTCAATTGGAATTGATCAATTAAACATTAAATTTAAAAAATACATTTTTAAGATGACAGACGAATTTAAAATAATCAATATCAACGCAGTGATAAGAAGAAAAATAAAATTACATTAGATTATGTTATATTATTATCCGTTTCGGTTGGCCTAAAGAAATATAAAAATATAAGAATGATGAAACGTTTTTTTTTTTTCGGATAAGAAATATGCTTTTCACAAGATATTTTTTTCTGGGTATTATATCTAAAAAAAAATATTGTTTATTTATTAGTTAATATTTTTCCATGTAAAATATTATGATTTATCATTATAACTTTTTATTTTTTAAAAGCACGAGAGAGTTATTTTCGGGAACCAAACGGTTCAAAGGTGTACAACGTATTTTATTCTATATAGATCCCGATCGAAAGCCCGCGTAGTACATATGTGTGTATAAAAAAAGGGTAAGTACGTCGATTTGAACTTGTACCCGAAAAAATTGTAAAGGATATTATGCTTTGCAGGATATATTAGTTCGTCTATAAACGGCGGGGGCGAATAACGGAGTTTTTTGACACCTCCTAAACGGATCGCGCAGATAAATGCTAGAAGAATGGCCTTTATACGTCGTCGCCTTTACTTTTATTTATTTATTTGGTCGTTTTTCGTTTGCCATTTTTTACACCGCGTTTCTCATCGAGTTCGTATTTCCCTTCCGCATGGTTATTGCAATAGGAATCGACGGATTCACAGTTGTCGGCCTGCTGTAAGAATAAGGCCACGGCATGGCATATATGCAATCGCCGACCGCACGCGGTCCTAGATATTGAACACATAACGGATGGGAAAACCGACTGTTTTGCGATTGATGGGTTTCCTCTGACCAAATTGTCCTCTGCCCGCGCCAAGGTTCTTGTGAGATACAAATCTACAACGATTTTTTTCGCCTCCCCCTACACCAATCCCAGAAGTCGGTAACTATATAAACGGCGCTTACCTCGTCTTGGTTCTCGTCGATTTTCGTGTAGGAAGTGGCACAATCTTCGCACACTTTAAACTTGCACCCAAAACACACTCGAGAATAATCGCCTTCTTTGAAGCTTTTTAGGCACACCCGACAGCCGCCGGACCGACATACCGATTGTTTGGTCAACTCCGGCTTAGCCCTAAAACGAAAGGGTACAAAACGTTTTATAAATTACTATTTTTAAAAATTCAACTTAGTAACTGTAAATTTAATAATTTGTAAACCAAAATTAATAATCTTCCATCATCATCATTTTTCAATGAACACATTAAACCGAAATTCCTCGGTATGATCTAATAACTTTTTGACACGCCTACGTCGAATTTGAAATTCTTCTTGTTATCTGAGTTTCAAAATGAACAAAAATTATTTGTTCTTGAGAAATGTAACAATTTTTAGTTTTAAGCAGGCATATCGAAATGTTATTATATGATTTTGAAGAATTTTAGGGTTATATAACTAGTGATAAACTTGATGATGCAAAATCACTTACAGTTTCACCATTCGTAATCTTACAAGGTAAATAATTTTTCAAACACGAGATGGTTGACTTTGGAAGGCAGTTTAGGCTGACTCATTTCATCAAAAAAGTCCTAATTATTAGGTATTAAAGTTAAGTAAACATAATTATAAACAATAGCTACACAAAATACCAGGCAGTCGCGTTGTTGAAACATTTGTAGCAACGATGTCTGTGTTTGAACTGAGGTATTACTACCTCGCCTGACCGATAGATTAATTCGAAATTATGCGTTTTCATTTTTACATAATATTTTACGTTAATAAAGATTTTTTTTTTTTACTGTACTGATGAAAAATTTCGTGTAGGTATATATATAATACTTACTTTTTTATGGTTACTACCCTTAATTTATAAAGCTCTGGTAAAAGTAAACCCTAACCGGAATATAATCGTATTTATACTATAGAATACATACATTCTTAACCATCCTCTACATTGAATAATGTGTTTAGATAATGGGGGTGTTTTTTTTTTTTTTTTACCTAATTTAAATACGTGTTTTTCCGTGTGCATAATTGCCATCTTGGGAAAATTAAAATAAAAAAAAAAAAACATTTATTTTTTGTTTTAACCGAAAAACTAGAATTACATAATATCTGGCAAGTTTCAAAGTTTCAACATAATCTTCTAAAATGTTTTGGTAAAAAGAAACGTTACACATTTCGATAAAATTACAAATGATAGTAGTTGCAAATATTAACAATAATAACAGATAATATTATTATGGTAAATTACCAACAAATTTAAATAAATTATAAATAATATAAATAATAACAATAATAAATGAAAAAGTAAAACAAAAATAAAAAATGTATCGTTTGTAAATATATAATCGTGTGTCTAATGCAAATAATATTTGT
Organism: Cinara cedri; assembly: GCA_902439185.1. Taxonomy (NCBI): domain Eukaryota; kingdom Metazoa; phylum Arthropoda; class Insecta; order Hemiptera; family Aphididae; genus Cinara; species Cinara cedri. The sequence goes on along the minus strand of CABPRJ010000974.1, from coordinate 737,491 downwards.
ATTTTGTACACATCACGCGAAAAAAACTTAATATTCAACTGGAAAATTGTACAGTAAAAAATTTGAAATCAATATTGTTTTGAGTATACCTGACTGAATATTGATAATTAGATAGACACATGCTTGTTATGGTCGGTCAAACTAGGTAGTATAGGATGTGGAAACATGTTATGTAGATAATACAAAAAAATAACCCAATGACCAGAATAGGTTATATTTCCGTCTAAATTAACGTGAAAAAAAAATAACAATATATTAACTAAATTCGTCGTTGTTGCGTATAGTTGTGTAGCAAATAACGCGGTATAAGCTTTAATTTCCGGTAATGAATTTTTAACAAGTAAACGAAGATCGTTAGAAGAAAAACTAGATATTATTATTAAATAAAAAAAAAAAACCACCATATATACATATATATATATAGTAACTTACACATACATAAATAACCCTATGATTCATTGACTAACATATATCAAACACTGGCATGCATACACAACACACATGGATAAATATACTTGCATATTATGTGAATTATTATATTATGCATATTATAGAAACACACTGTATTATAAAAATTATAGTTTTATATAGTAATAAATATTATAATGTATTCATTTTATATAACCTTTTTAATGGCACTCCGTCAAAATATTCTGTAGAACATTATGTAGATCAGTCCTATTACCTATTTTATACCAAGTAGTACCGCTAAAATGCTCGTTAAAATCTACTTACTGATAAGGGATGGACGTTGTTTGATGGTATATTAGGACTTTCGTTTAGAAAGAATTAAAAAAAAAATACCCATTAATTAACCGTTGTATAAATTATTACCACCGCTAATTTCAACCATTTTTCAAACGTCCATTAGGTATATTTTTACAATAGGTATTGTAAGTATAAGTTGTTCTAAAAAAGAAAAAGACTTAGTTTGCTAAAAACAAGTAATCATTTAAGCTTAATGAACAATCTATAACCAATACCAATACAGATCACACACAAAATATAATATTCCAAAACGGTTTATGAGAATGTTTATTGGCGGCATAAAATATAAATGAAAAATGTTCGCAGCAATAGCAAACAGTCAGAGAGAATAAAAAGTGTTGATAACATTTTTTTTTTTTTTTAAAATAAGTGTAAATACAAATTGAAAACCTATAAATAAACGGCAAGATGTTGCCATCGTACTATGCTGCGATATGATATAGCGACGTACGTGTGTGTAAAATTTCAAAAGTAAAAAGTGAGAAAGCGTTCAACGCGCACGTATATATATGTTGGATATTAAACAATCGCAAAAATAAATATAGGAAATAACAAAAAAATAATAATAATAATAAAAATAAAACGACTATATTTATTTTAGATTCACAGTAGAACGATGACAACGATGCTGGTGGAACTATTAGTTTTACAATATTGTATGTATTTCTTTTTTTTTCCCCCTAGAAAAAGCTTTTTGGAACAGTAAATATGCAAACAACTTTTGAGTTGGGATATCTGTACATAAAGAAAGGAAACTAAACATAGGGTGATAAAGCAGTATACATTATAGAGAGGTCATTTTACGAATTTCCTAGTATATAGTTGAAAATTGCTAGAAAATAACATAAATAATATTATATAGTATGGAAACAAATACAAGCGCATCAATAACGTTCGCAAATTGAAATGGTTCTGCTGCAGATATTCGTCCGGAATCGATTTTCGAAAGCGATCATTATCAGGTTAAAATTGTATTATAAAAAAAAATATTACAATAAACTAAATTTTTTTTTTTACCAATATGTACAACTTAAAATGGACCTTCTATTGTATTTTTTAAACAATTCTGTTGAGTCAAACAATTTATCTAGAGAGTACCTACTCAATAAAAATTACGTAAAAACTCTCAAAATTAAAATGTCTATAAATAGCTCAAAAATTGCTCAATTGTTCTGAAAATTTTACCGCATCTAAAAAAAGTAATTTTTCATGTAATTTTTCGTTTGAAGTAATATTTCTGGTAACACGATGGAAAAATCGTGTTAACATAATAAAAAAGATGAAAACGATAAATAAATAACACGCCATAAATATTAGCCATTTTATCCATAATTTTCTAACGGTTTTTCCATATTATTTCGAAAATCATTGTAAAATCAAAAAAAAAACCTTACTCAATCCACTGACTGGAGAAAATTACCTTTCAGAAAAGATGTCATACTTTATAATTCAGAGCAAGTTTTCTGGTAGAAAAGTTGTTCACAGACAGAAAAACAAAAACCATAAAGTAACAAAAACATAAAACGTTTAAATAAAAGTAGTTTTTTTTTTTTTTTTTTTTTAAATATTGGTAATATATTATTTTAAATATTAAAGAAA